>JAQFXT010002591.1:0-11574 GCA_034683725.1 Strigamia crassipes
ATATTGAAACAAAAATGTTAGTGGCTCTTTAAAAACTAGGAAATTTTGTAAATTGTAACTTTTGGCTTTTCCGTCTCAAAAGATTCCCGACCCCTGCCCTAACTAGTCACGTGACAAATTTAAAACTTGCGTTACCAATGGATGACTTAAATAAAAATGGATGCCAGATTGCACGCGTCCACTCCATTTAGTTCAATATCAAAAAAGCTTTGATTAATTTTGAAATCAGGCCAGTTTTGTTCGGAATTTATTTGTCTACAACATTTTGTTTTTTAATTTAAAGCTGAAAAGGTACGTTTTTTAAAGTTTTTTTGGCACAAGCACGAAAAATGCCGAAAATAGCATACTCTGGTGGCAATAGTAAAAAAACATCACCAATTTCTACAAGTTGTAACGATCTTGTTTGTCTAGGGGTAATTATTTTATTGATCGCTACTGGTTGCTCTCGTGAGACTGACACTTTGTTATTCTTTTTACTAATTATACTAAAATAAATACACTTTTTATGCTTAAAATGAATTCTTATTTATTCTTTAGGAAATTATATTAGATATTTGACAACTTTGATTATGGCTCGTAATCTCAAATTATTACAGATAAAATAAATCTGGTTAACTAAAATTATCACAGTGAAATCTTTGGATTTAAACTTTAAAATATAATACTTTTAGGAAATCATCTGACTTAGAATTATTAGAGTTAATTTTATATAAAAGCTAAATAAACTAACGAAAGGAAAACGGAAATAAGTGTTTTCTTCTGTTGTATGAATTCTCGGCTGGAGAATTCGTTTTTCTCTTCACTCGCGACGTCGACTTAAGTTTTACGGGAATATATCGCAATTTGCAAATCAAGTAAAGCTTCTAACTTACGACGGTATCTTTCCTGCTTCGATGGTGGCTTGTTTCCTTGTTTCCTCGTACTGAATTTTCCTTCGATCTCGAGGTCCAATCTGGCCAATAATATTAACTTCACTGAATCAATGGTGGCTTGTTTTCTCTCAATGATTTTCATCCGTCTTGAGGTCCAATCTGGCCACTGGCACGACGAATTTAATCGAGTCATGTCTTCTGTTTGGCGAATTTAATCGAGCCAATTCTCTGCGACGAATTTAATCAAGTCGCTTTACACTATCTTTTTCGTACTGGAAGAAGTGTAAAAACCAATTGGTTGTTTGATAATATGAATTATTATCAAACAAATGAATTGTATCTAAAATCTTGCTGGTCCCGTTAGCTCACGAATGAAATAAACTGAAATACACTGATGAGCAAAAATTGGGGAACCTGAACAAGACGAAATCTGAGATGCAACTGATTTTATTTTGTCTTTTTATTTCCTTGTTCGCGCTGACAGGAAATCGCATTTCCTGTCAGATGCGGGGTCACCCCATGTGAATCGCATTGTTGCGAAAAATATAAAAATATTAAACTAAACAAATAAATTTATGACTTACCTCAAAAAGGAGTTTGGGGTCGTCACAAAGTCTAATCCACAAGTGTGAACAGGCCAAAACAAACTTGTAGAAATTAGATTTTCTAAAAGTCCTAACTATTATAAAAGTGGTTTAAGTGTGAACTAGGCACTAGAGAATCCACTAATGGTGTTTATTACGAGTTGTCTAGGGGTCAGTGTATTTTTGCTTTTCCATATTATAACTGTCTTCCTAAGTCGTCAGATCTGCGTCTGCCACACTGACCACACAGTTGGGGTAAGTTGCATGATCAGTGGTCAACTTGCCTTATTCTTAGCGGGTGTTGGACATGCGGCCCGTGTGACCGCTTGCGGTACTGGGAATGGGCTGGCTGCCAAGTCCCTAAGCGTCACCATTGTGAACAGGAGTGGTGTCTAATAGCAGACAACTTTCTTGGTTACTGGTCAGATCAACTCTCTCTTAATCTCTTGTGTTGTCCCTTATATCCTCCTAAAGGACCATTGATCAGCCCCGCGACCATTAGGAACGCCAAACTGTCACAACTTGTTCATTTTCCTGAAAGAAAGCACTGATCACATTGCTAGACCTCATGTCTGTTGCTAAGGCTGAGATGATCAATCACCAGATCGTTTCCTTTGTATCAAAACACCGGCAAAGCAGCCGGCCAATGAGAATTAATGGACTCTCTGGGCTAATAGAGTTTAATAGAAAAACATGCAGCATGGATGAAAACTGCAACTGAATTGTGGAATTTTTGTGGGCATTGCACGATTGCACTAAAGCCGAATTTAAAGGAAGACAAATGGTGTACTTTCGAACCTTACGGTAATTTGAATAATTCAATTGTATCGGCAATAGGGATCTAATATTTTTGCTGAAGGGGAGATGTTTTGTGGCAAAAAAGCAACAAAAAACAAAAAAACCGGGATAAAGGACATTTACAGATGATAGTGATTTGATTTAAAAAGATTTATTTTTAGATTAATGTATATTTTTTTAGATTTATGAATTTATTTTGAGGTTTTTTTTTAGATTTTTAGATTTACTTTAAGATTTAGAGATTTAACGTGTGATTTAGAGATTTAACGTGTGATTTAGAGATTTAACGTGTGATTTAGAGATTTAACGTGTGATTTAGAGATTTAACGTATGATTTAGAGATTTAACGTGTGATTTAGAGATTTAACATGTGATTTAGAGATTTAACATGTGATTTAGAGATCAAATGTGTGATTTAGAGATTTAAAGATTTAGAGAATTAGAGATTTTGTAAGGGGTTTAACAAGTCGTCGACGAGATTTATAGTAAATGTCGACCCCCTCGTCAATGTATCACGTGCAGGTGGCCAACAGCGTATATGCTGTTTTGTTTCTGTGTAGTAACGTTTTAAAAACGTTCACAGTTTCAGTGAACACCTTCTCTACAAGTTATAAGTTGTTTATACGTTTACACGTTTAGAATTAACTTTTAGCGGCTAAAGGTGCGAAAATGTGGTAACCATTTCTGTTAAGTTGGTATCTGCTGTTAATGTATTCCTTTATGCAGTTTGGAAAGATTTCAAACCGTAATTACAAAAGATGATAGTGGAAATTAATTTTGGTAAACAAACACAACAGCAGTTGTTGCACATAATATTTTTTATTCTCCCAATTACGCTAATCATAGCATAAAATCAGTCATAATTTCAGAGGAAATTACCTTGGAGGATTCATTTTGAAGATGCTAAAGAAGGATTTCGGTTTTAATTTCTAGAGGGATTTTAGCAGCCAAAATTCAAATTGGTTATTTTCAATTCATGTGGTTAAGTAGTGCCATTGCTTCGTGTTGATGGCAGAGCTGTCTACTAATGAGAGCTGCCCCCTTTTTACCATACCCTGGAGTATAATCTCTGTTTTAACTTAGAAGAAAGTTTGTACAGCCATTTGAGAAGTTTGAAGTGTTTTGTCAGTTAATTTTAAAAGTTTTAAAGTAGTTTTCTCGGTTTGATTTGGTGGAAATGATGGAAATTTGGATAAGTGCATTTCTGTAATGATAAGATTTTAACTTGGTAAAAGACAATTAATGAAAGAGGAACTTGATGCTGAAAGGAAACTGCAAGCTGTTAGGTGCATGTAGATGAAGCTGCTGGCTTAAAATAAATGTTTTGCTAATGTATGGTGATGTTCAGGTCTGCTTTCGACATTGGGGTTAAGCTTAAACGTAAAACAACTAGATGGATTCTTGGATAAAACGTTGGTGTTGTATTAGCAGAGTGTATTTTCTGTCTGCATGACAACTTCACCATTTGCTTCATTCAGAGCTCTATTGGTGGGCTTAGTGAAGTGGTTCGAAAGGACTCAGTAGTAGATGAATAAAGGATAAAAGACCAGAAGAAAAAAAAGCTTCTAAATAAATGTGCTTGGCAGCAAAGCAAATTATGCAAGCAGCGCATCATTTTACTGCAAACGATGAGTGGTGCCATTGAAAACATACATTTAATGGTATTATTTTGCTCCAGGAAAACGGCAGGTTGAGTGAAATCGGTTGTAAGTAAACGCATCTAATCCAGCTATATTTGTGAGTTGCAGTTTATGCCATGTGATATGATGTAAGGACAGCGGTATAGCCTAATCCGCAGGGTGATTCCCTAGTTTTGGGTTTAGCATTCCAGTTTGTGGTCCTTTCATTTTGGTGCCCCTGGCTGGGACCTCCTTTTCCCTCTCTTAACAGAGCCCGGATTGTAGTAGTTAAAAGAAATATTAGCTTATCGTGTATGATATTTAGTTAATTTCTAGTTTTCTTAGCCAAGAATTTCCTGCGGTAGCGGACTTTACGAAGTGGCGAAATTTGTGCAAGTTTTCGTTTGTCAGTAGTAATATACCGATGAGTAATTGTCGGGACAATTAGGTCAGCACGAATCTTTGTGCCCAAAAGGCAACAGTGATCTTATCTGTCAGGAAGACTTAATTGCGACCATTACTCAAGCGCAAGGTGTATTTTATACGAGAATTTACCGATAGAGAATCTTAAAGTTAACATACCATCTTGAGGAGTTCAAAAGTGAATAAAGCACCATTAACATTTGTTAAAGACATCCGCAACTGATGAAAATCCCTGAAAACCAATTGGACAGCAAATGCGGTTTTTTACACGTTTCAGGATTGGTCGGATGAACGATAGCTGTTTTCTAATGGAGTAATGGCTCTTCACACTGGTTATCATTTTATGACGTCGTTAGTGGTAAAAATCACACAGAATGAAAATAGCTTTTGCGACTCGCACTTTTGCAGGAATTCTTGGATATAGAAACTAGAAGCAACTTCTGATATATTGAAAACAATTAGATATCAGACGTGTATTATTTGAAAATAGTAGGGGACTGCACCCAACAAATTATAATCCATTTTTTTAGATTAAATTATTTCCAGATTGAATGAGTCATTACTCATTCAAACTGAGCATGTGTAAAAGTTAAAATTATAGGTTTTAACTCAAGAAAAAATAATCTTTTCCAGACTGGTGTAAATTTTAAAAGCAAACATTAGTGCAAGTGGCACCGGATTAGACCCTGTGGAGGCCCATAGGCAGTCAAAATCTCGGGGCCTCCCCTTGCAGATTAACTTGCAGAAATCTTTGTTTCTAGAGTTTTTCCGTAAAATGGACCCCTAAAAAGTGCGGGGCCCCTAAAAGGCGCAGTTGTCTATTCTGCTCTATGGTTAATCCGGCTTTGCCTGATTTGATGATCTATCATCTTAACAGTTCTACATGCTATATTTTTTTAAATTACTATACAGCAATTTAAATACACTAATCTCATTTAAAGTAATTTAAACTAGTTTGTCTAGTTCATCTGGGTTAAAAAAAAAAGATAAACCAGTTTAAATTGCATTATGAATGCGCCTACTACACTTCATTAGATTCGTTTCGTTGAGACAATATGTAGTACTGCAATTTTGATGAATAAAAAAAAGACAAATGCAAATGTCAGAGATTTGTTTGACATGTTTACAATTTATTATTATGTCACAATTTTACTGTTGCACTGCTCTGGTGTTGATTTGGACCATTGAGTTAATTCTGCTTTAATTAAACTAAAAAACAATCTTAAGATCTTACGTCTTATGCCATGATCTTAGGTTTTTTTATTGGATTACAATATAAATTAAATTATAATCTGTTGCGTGAAACCTCCTTGACGGCTCTTTCTCCGAAAACACTAAGACAGAAAATGGTCACTTTATTTTGCCCTATAGGAAGGAAGGAAGCGCTTAACTGGACTTATTGGCTTAAATGTGGTCGTGTCACTATGCGTGCTCAGTGTGTATTTACAAACAAGTGTTTTTGAGAAACACACTAAAGAGTGGCCTCAAGTGAGTGAATAAAAAAAACAGCCAAAAAAGCATGCTTTTATTGTATTCCCTTAAGCACATTTCTATGCTTTTCTGATTTCACTTTATATTCAACGTGTAAGCTTATTTTATATGTAGTAGCTTTCCCAACACTGGTATATAATCTCAAACTCGTGCTTGGTGGTACACTTTTTGTACTTATAGTAGAATGTCTTGTGTGCTGTGGTAAATAACAATGAAACGAAATCAACAAAAATGGAAATGTTATTGTTTGTAGTTTTCTAATTGAATTCTAAACTAAAAGTGCACAAAGCCAAGCTTTAAAATGGGAGACTTATCAGCATTAACAATCAAATCCAAAGCAATATTTCTTGTCGGGTGAAGCATGTATTCTGTTGTGTGGTTTCCTAGCTACCAATCTCTAAAGACGAATTTGATAAAAGTTTGGTGCAATTACTACAGCTTGAGAAACGGATTATTAAATGAAGAGTGGATGTTATTAACTTAAAGTGATACAATTTGTTATGAGTGGTCAGAGAGTCAAGAAGGGTACACTGGGCAATGAAATCTGAGCAAACCTTGCTTGAAAGTTTCATAGGTGAGCGTGGAATATTGAAAAATCATTAAATTTAGAATCTTTTTTTTTTTTTTTTGAATGCTTGCCTGAGCATTTGCATACTGTACTTGAGATAGGAAACTCAGAAGTTACTGACTTGTGAATAAAACTCACCTCCAGTTAGCAAGGAAATTTGTGATTTATGTAGAAGTTTTATGTTGCACAAAGTTGCAATTCTTAAAGCCTTCAATTTGCTTGTAGTTTAAATTTATATTTTAAGCCAATAAATTATGCAAATGAATTTAGTATTTAAATGTAAATGTATATTGTTAGATAAATATTAATTTTGTTTATTCAATGATTTTGGTTTGATTTTAGCATCAAGATGTTGTGAAATTTAACATGCAAAATTTTACGTTTTGACTGGTTCAACACCTCTATAAAAAAATCTAAAAAATACTCTTGTTATTATAAATAAATATGCGATAAAGAAAAAAAATTACTTACAAAGTTACAAATATATATTACGACTACTTTTTATAAAAATTATTACATTATGAACTTAATGACAGAGCCGTGTGAAGGAAAAGTTGCGCCCGGGGCAAATCGTAATTTTGGCGCCCATGGCCTATAAAATGGCGCCCATGGTCTATAAAATGGCGCCCATGGCCTACAAAATGGCGCCCATGGCCTACCCAAAAGTGTTTTGTTGAAACCTAAAAAAAAAAATAAAAAAAAAATTTTAAAAATGGTGCCCCCTCTACCAAAAAGTGGCACAAAATGTGCATGGGGCGCGTCAGTTAAGCGCCCCTGATTTTAGCGCCCCTTAATTTTGACGCCCCTTAATTTTGGCGCCCCTTTCGCCCCCCTCTTTACACGGCACTGCTTAATGAGTTCAAAAGTGATAGATAAATAATCTTGATGGACTTTTACATTGATTAGTGAACAGGTCTATCTATATACATAAAATAAATCCAAATATATGATTCAAATAGTGAATATTTCCAATTTAAAAACTTTCATTCACATCAAAAACATTAAAATCATTATAATCATTTTTTTTCTGCTTTTGACGGTGGAAAATTGGTCGATTATATTGTTGAAGCAAAGAGTTCGCAGCTTATTACTGGATTTTTTCGGGGCCCCTAAGCAACTACTTACATGTAAGTTGGTTGCCAGGTTATTGTCACCTGGCAACTGATTGCTATACATTAATTTGTCTCGACAATTGTTATAGTTGTTGTAGTTGCAAACACTACAATAGCTACTATCTAAATGATGTCATGCTGTTTAGAATGGATTGTTTATCTTAATTGCCACAGTGTGGCAGACTTTCGTAAAAGTTAGTTAGAGGAACCTTGTTTTGCACATTCTACTACTCTTATCTAGTCTTGGTAACGATGCGTGTCAATCATTACTAATGGTAATTCATGGCTGTAAAACTGCTAACAGTTTGTGGCCGAAGGAAGAAATATCTGCACTCTAAAAAATGAACGTATGAAAATATATACACAGATAAAAAGACTAGACTATTTGTCTTTTGATAACCAGACCACAAATTGAGTTTTCTACCTATTTCCACCTTTCTTTTGTGTGTGAAACATAATCTGACTAAGTGACTTCAGCAACCAGAATTTCAAAATGGAACAAACTATGTACAATCAACAAAGAGAATGTTAAAAAGGAAATTAAAGTTGGAGAAAAAGAGGACCAGCTGGTTTCATGAACTGCACTATTGATTGCCATCTAGATCAAAGCATCTTTAGAGACTTGGATTGCAACTTGCTTCAAGTGGGATAAATGTACTTTTGTCAACTAAGATCTCATAACCCTGTGTTAAAATGGAACTGTGATGTCGTAAATGCCATACACAGTGAAAATATTGCAATGTATTAGAAGGTATTATGAAATGTATAGCATTTTGCATTTTATATTATGAAATGCATTCCACAATACTAAAATGCATTGTACTATAGTTTTAAAATTGCAAATGCAATGTTAAAATACATTTTTTTGGGGGTATTTTTTTGTATTATTTGTATTTTGTATTATTTAATGCACAAATAATATACTTAAATTTCGCAAAATGCTATACATTTTGGAATGCACTGCAATGTATTTTTGAACTTTAATCTTTATTTCGAAGCCGAGTGGACAGCTCACCATCAAGATAACGGATCACCTGTTCCCTTTAGAGTCGTGAAGTTAAGCAGTATTTGGCTCGGTCAGTACTTGGGTGGGTGACCTGCTGCGAATCCCAGTTGTTTCTCATCCGTGGCTGATTTAAGTTACTGTTTCTATGCCACTAGCTGATCCATCTGGGGTTTTTACGGTTTCACCAGTTCTCAGTGCAAATGCAAGGTTGGGTTTTCCAAAAAAGCCGGCCGACAAATCACGGCTTACACAAGTGTTCTTCCTTTCAGGCCAGCACCATCAAAACCAAAATTACAAATCAATGGTTACCAATTACAAGCCATTGTGGTGTATTGGCACCACTAGAAAAGCCATCTTTGCTGTATTGACACCACTAGAAAAGCCATCTTTGCTGTATTGACACCACTAGAAAAGCCATCTTTGCTGTATTGACACAAGTAGAAAAGCCATCTTTGCCATATTGTTGGCCGAAACAATGCAGCTAAAGGATTGGCTGCCGCAGCCAACTAGAAACAATAGAGCTCCTATATTTTTCTCTGCCAACAGTTGGCACGGATAAATAAACAGTCAGCCATCTTGGCTGGAGTAGAAAGCAGCAAGGTCTATCCGTCTTCTTGATGGATGTAAGACAGGAAAGTGGCGCCGTTGAAGTATTAAGTTTCTGGTTTTTAGCGTTGATTGCTGTAGCTGGAGGAATAAGAATTTGCATCCTCAATGCCAATTAAACAAGCTATTGCTAAGACTAATGCAATAAAGTCTTTACCTTGCTGCAAGTCTTCTGGGGTTTCTGTTGATGAGTTGAGTGAAAATTTGAATAACGGTGTCGCCTTTTAATATCGTATGCTCGACTTGATGTTATCTCGAGAGGATGATTCGTGAAGTCTGCGATTATCACGGACGTGCGACGAATGGAATGTCTTATTGGTCTCTGGAGTGCTGTGGCAAAAAGGAAACAAGTTAGAGGAAAGTTTCAGCGGAGGTGAGAATTTCTAAATTACGACTATAATAAGCTGAGTATTTTTTTTGGCGAGCGATTATGATATGTTGATATAGTTTTGCGTAGTCGGCAGTTCATTGGTTGGACTTGGGTGTTCCATAAAATGTTTTATTTTTGTCTCGGGTTTTATTTCAGTTGTTTTTACTGGGTTTAATTAGTGCGGGTTAATTAGTAAAGACATTGCTTAGGTTTTTTTGTAAGCAAAATATAGTTATTGCTTCTGTTTGTTGTTTGTTTTGGTGCGTAATAATTTTACTTGCAGTAAAAGTTGGTTGTGGAATAGGGGAACTTGAATTTAAGTTTAGGGAAGTTTGGTCTATGGGTTTCTTGGTTATGTGGATTAGTCAAATAGAAATGAAAGTGTTTTTTACACGTTACTGGTCTTTGGTTTGTTTTTAAGTGAAGGCATGCTTATAGTTTATTCACTAGGGGGAATCACGAAAGGGAAGAACTGCTTAAATCGAGGAGTACGAGATGGGGGTGGAATCTTGTACACCCTATACGATTTTTAGATTCCACTTGGGAATCGCTGGAAGCTGGAAGCTGGAATCTGGAATCTCAGGAGATTTTACGAGATTTCACGAGTTCTCGTGAGATTTTGTGAGATTTTACTAGACTTTAATAGTTTTTGTGATTTTGTGAGATTGAGATGTCACCAGAGTTTGGGAGATTTAATGAGTTCTTGCGAGGTTCTATGAGATTGAGATGTCACCAGAGTTTGGGAGATTTAATGAGTTCTTGCGAGGTTCTATGAGATTTTGCTAGTTCTCGCGAGATTTCAAGAAATTTTACTAGTTCTCACGAGATTTCATGAGATTTTCCTAGATCTCGCGCGATATTGTGAGATTTCACGAGCCTTTACGAGTTGTAGTGAGATTTCACGAGACTTTACGAGTTGTTGCGAGATTTTGTGAGATTTTACGAGTTATTGCGAGATTTTGTGAGATTTTACGACTTTTTGCGAGATTTTTTGAGGTTTTACGGGTTCTTGCGAGATTTTATGAGATTTTACTGGTTCTCGACAGATTTCATGAAATTTTACGCCTCCTCAGTGGATTTTGTGAGATTCCAGGAGTTCTCCAAACATCCAACTTCTATAAAATTCAGAGAGATTCAGAAATACCCTACATTTCCACCTTTCTGCGCATGCACGTGCATTAACAATTGGTAACAATTTAATGTGTTCAATCAAGAAGTAACTTCTATACGTCAATTCTTTAAGTGATTTAAGAATACAATTCACCTTCTCAAGATTGAATGCACCTACTATTTTCACCTATGACTCACCTCCAAGTTCAATGCATGAAAAGGCGAAAACAAGAACATGATCACACGATACTCCGAGTCTGAACGTATTTACGTCAATGTGTTTTTGACACATCCACTCGTAACAAATGTCACGAAAGCGCAGATAATCAAAAAATGTGCCATGTTGGATATAGCCGCGCACGTGTTGATGCCCAATCCGAATCTTTTCGTGCTGTGGAAGTGTCCACGCTATGGCGAAAGAAAGATTCGAAGAGAGCCGCCGAACCGCACTTAAGTCTGGGCGTACTTATCTGATCCGATTCCCCTTCTCTGTTCACTTTATGAAGGCTATTCACCTCCCCATGAGGTGCATACTAAACTTGAGAAGCTTGAATATTCCTTTCCACTAGCACTTTGATTGGTAATGGCTTTGGCTTGCAAGAAAAATGCGAACAATCTGCCGCTGGAATCTTGATATACCGGATTCAAAACACATTTCTCTGCGAGCAAACAACAGCATACTAGATGACTTGCAGTTCACAAGTGCCTGTTTGTAATTTCTGAACTAATTCAATTATTAACTTTTGCGAGTTACGTTCCGCAATTTCGATGGAAATAATTAGTTTGCAGGGTCTTTGTAAGATGGTGCCCAGGCCAGGGGCGGTTCTACTGAGAGGCTAATCAGGGCCCCCGATACAACTGGGGCCCCTAAGAAACAAATATTTGTATGTACGTTAAGTATGTTAAAAATTGTTTTTTTTAAATTTTAAATTTGTTAAAAATTTGTTAAAAATTTGTTAAAAATTTGTTAAAAATTTGTTAAAAATTTGTTAAAAATTTGTTAAAAATTTGTTAA
>JAQFXT010002592.1:0-11573 GCA_034683725.1 Strigamia crassipes
TTTGAAGAAATTTATCAAAATCTTTGAAGAAATTTATCAAAATCTTTGAAGAAATTTATCAAAATCTTTGAAGAAATTTATCAAAATCTTTGAAGAAATCCAGCTAAAATCATGAGAAACCCTCGTGAAATCCCACAAAATCTACAAAATCGATCAAAATCTTGGAAAAAATTCGGCTAAAATCATGAAAAATCCTCAAAACCTCCTACGCCATTTCTGGTATTAGCTGCCCCCTCGGATTTCAGTTTCTTTGATTAATTTATTCTACAAAAATACATCAAATACATCGAATATTAATTTATACATATTTTACATTGATTTGATTTTTATTAATTTATTTGTTGTTTTCATCATTTTGCTTGTCCATCGCTTGCAACTGCGCGGCAATCCTCGCCAATTCGTCGGCCAATAACTACAAAATATTATTTTTATTTATTAGGAATTATGTGACCAAGATGGACGCACTAATTTCTGAAGTTCTTCTTCGGACAGCGCTTGTTTTTCCGGACATAATCTCCTGAAAACGGTCGGTACGTTCATTCGTGTAGTTCCATTTTCTGTCACCGTTTCTGACGTTTCCAAGCGCTCGCCTTGTAACATTAAATTTCGTAAGTGTTGATCACGTGTAGCCTCTAATCCACGCACCAACTGCGACGATTTTGATTCTTTAGTGTTTCCTTTCAATTTCGCGAGTTTGTTTTCTATAAAAATCGAAAAAATTTAAAAAGTTGGAAAAAATAAAAAAATAAAATTAATTTTAAGCTTTTAAAAACATTTGTAGCGATACCTAATCCGGAAATATAATTATCAGAATCTGGAAGTCTCTCAAACGGTGCGAAACTGTCCTCAAAAGTACATTCTGCGTCTGTATCTGGTATTGTTTTCTTGCTGTCCATTAACCAAGCATCAGTTTCCGCAGCCATCTTTAACATCAATGTGTTACTCTCAACTCCCAATTTAAATTCTCATAACTCGTGACGTCACAAACTTAGATCCGAAATCTCGGTCCAAAAATACCACCCTCTAGTAACACAATTTGAAATTAAATTTTTTAATGGCCGATTTGGTGTTTTCGAAATTTCAAAGATAAATATTAAAAATAGAGTCGAAATAAAGTCAAAAATAATTTATTTCAGTCAAGCCACGGCAATATAAATTCAATGAAGCATTTCAACGAATCCAAACACATTTACTGCAAACTTAAAATTTATTATTGCTAAATAAAAATGTCGATATTTCTTCTTATAATTAATATTATTCACTCATTCATTCGTCGAACTAAAAAAAATACCGTAAACCATACAGTATTCATTATTCCCGTTAATTGTACAATTAACATCGGTCAATGATAATTTTAGTTGATTTGGTACAAATCAAATTATTATTATTTTTTTATATTTTTATTTCACTTTTAAAAACTAGCCAAAAAACAAAAAAATTCCTTTCTCGCAAAATATCAGCTCCGGTAGTGAGCAGTTTGAATGACATCGTATCATTTGCATGATAAAAATAATAATACAGAACCCACGAATGTGGCTAACAGGAAGTTATTGACCAAACAAGAAAAATATTTCACACGTAAAACTCTCTTAAAACATAAAAATTTGGTTAGAAGGACAAAAAGGAACAACACAAACCAAAATAAACAAAAGAAATCAATCGATCATGTAATTCCACATTAATATGCTGGGCGTGCGTCTGCTACAAACAACGAGGGGTTTTTTTTTATTTTTTTTTTATTAAATTAATTTTTATTCTTTTTTTTAAATTATTTATTATTTTTATTATTTTTTTTTTTTTTTGGTTAAAAATTTTTTCATTTTTTACCCCATTTTTTTTTTCTTCCTTTGAATTACTTTTGTTGTTGTTAAGTTTCCATTAATTTACAAAACAAAAACAAACTTTCATTTCATCTGAGCCATAACTTTAACCGTAGCGCGTCTACTCCGTTCAGGTAATACCTGAACAGGCGTTTGTCTCTGACGAAACCCAAATTTTCGTACAGTCGGAGCGCAGGTTTGTTCGTGATCTCCGTTTCTAGGACGACCTAGATCCAAAATACAAAAGAAATAAATTCAAAATTGTTTTTTTTTTTTTTTTTTTTTTGTAAATGTTTTAAATTTGCCCCAATTTGTTTTGTGTGTTAATCGAGGAATGAGTAAAAAGGCAAATGGTTTCGATTTCGGAAATTCGATCCGGCAGACATTATAGTGATTCATCGATGTAAGTCTGTACATGAAAAATGGGTTATCTAATTTACGATGAATGATAACACGAGTATTTCGTTTTCAAATTGAAATTTACGGTTTTTAAGACCTTTTGGACTTCATTTTAGCTATAAATAACATTTTTATAGACGTTTTTCAACCGAAATTAACGTATTCTGTTTTTTTTTAAACGAAATTCAATGAATTTCGCTTAGAAAAATGATTTTACGGACGTTTTTCGACCGAAATTAACGTATTTTGTTTTTTTTTTAACGAAATTCAATGAATTTCGCTTAGAAAAATGATTTTACGGACGTTTTTCGACCGAAATTAACGCATTTTGTTTTTTTTTAAACGAAATTCGATGAATTTCGCTTAGGAGAATGATTTTGCGGACGTTTTTCGAACGAAATTAACATATTTGATGCTTTTTTAAATGCAATTCAATGTATTTCGCTTGGAAAAACGATTTAACGGACGTTTTTAGACCGAAATTTACGCATTTTGTGTTTTTTAAAACGAAACTCAATGCATTTCACTAAGAAATACGATTTTCTGTACGTTTTTAGACCGAAATTAACGTATTTTTTGGTTTTTTAAGTGAAATTCAATGCATTTCACTAAGAAAAACGGTTTTATGTACGTTTTTCAACCGAAATTAGCACATTTTCGTTGTTTTTAGGCTTTTAAAGTTATTTTTCGATAAGAAAAACGAATTTTCGCACGTTTTTAACTCGAAATTAGTAAATTTCTTTTCCGCTCTCAATGAAACAAAATGCATTCGATCGTTTTTCTCATCAATTCTGCACACAAAATCAAATTGGGATGCTATCAACACTCTTCACCTCATCCGCATTGTCAGCTACCATCGCTCGAATGGCTTTTAACACTAAATTCGACCCTAAAAAATAAGTTAACATATTAATCAGTTAATTTAAAAATTTGTTTCTTTTTATAAATACCAATTTTTCTTTTCCTGTAATTCTCATCCACAGCTAACATAGCTATGTATCCACGTCGAACAAGTCTTTTATGCAGATCTAGCTTACACACAACAGCACCAACACATCTCTCACTATCCATCGCCTGAAAAAAACAAACAGAAAAATCAGAATAAAAATCAGAAAAATATTGGGAAACACGAAAATCAGAAAAAAAAAACAGAAAAATATTGGGAAAACACGAAAATCATGAAAAAAACACGAAAATCATGAAAAAAAACACGAAAAACATGAAAAAAAACGAAAAACATGAATAAAAACTCGAAAAACATGAAAAAAACACGCTAAACATAAAAAAAAAACGAAAAACATGAATAAAAACACGAAAAACATGAAAAAAACACGCTAAACATAAAAAAAAAACGAAAAACATGAATAAAACACGAAAAACATGAAAAAAACTTAAAAAACATTTTAAAAAAACACGAAAAACTTGAAAAAAACACGAAAAACATGAAAAAAACACGAAAAACATGAAAAAAAACACGAAAAACATGAATAAAAACACGAAAAACATGAAAAAAACATGAAAAACATGAATAAAAACACGAAAAACATGAATAAAAACACGAAAAACATAAATAAAAACACGAAAAACATGAATAAAAACACGAAAAAAAAACGAAAAACACAAAAAATCACCAAAAAACACAAAAATCACAGGGAAAAAAAAACACAAAAAAATACGCAGCAACTCACCAGGAAGCATAATTTCGGCCAATTATGGATAAAATATCTGTATGTATAAATTGAATATGGTTCGGACAAGTCTTTTTGAATGAGTCTCATTATATCAGGCATCTGCAACTCCGACTCGTAACCAATATATCTAATGCTGTCATTGTTCGTTGGACCAGAATATATCACAGGTAACGAATGTCCCATATCCAAACAATTCGCCGAACTCGTCGAACTCGTAGTCGACGACGACGACGACGACGAACAACTGTTGTAGCATTTGATACCACTGTCACACTTCTCCTGACTAGGACTACGACCACGACTACGAACTTCTTTCTCTTCCTTCGTACTCTCTTGTACTACTCGATTCGCGTACAAAACCTCGTCCAATCGCGTCAACCCGTTCTCCCCGTTCAAAACGCGCCCGTTCAGCAACGCCACGTTCGATTTCACGCCGCCAACCGACAATTTCTCGGCGATTTCGTGCGCCACGTCCAGGACCACGTCCGACACCACGTCCGACGCATCCGCGCGCATCAGTTCGCCGATCTTCAGCGCGTCCACAGTCACATTGGGTACTAGGTCCACGTGATGCTGGTGGTGGCTAGGGGTCGGGGTCGGGGTCGGGCCCGGGCCCGGGGCTTGGCTCGGGGCATGGGCCTCGCTGAAAAGGCGTTTCGGGCGCTCGTCTGACGTCACTAGCGAAACCGATTGCTCCGTTTCCATCATTCAGGAGCGAGGCATTTAATTGGACATTTCGTGGTCCTGTTGCTTATCGTGATTCTATACTCTTTTTTTTCTTCTACTTATCCCCCGAGTCCACCATTCACGATTATTCAAGTCCGGACAGTCCCGCGGTTAATTTCACAAAATTTCAATTGATTTCAATAAAATTTTAACGGAATTCCTTGTTTTAAATTATTAATACATTTTTAAATTATTTATTTTGTAATATTTATTTGATTTATTTTTTTTTTTTTTAAAGTTTTGAGTGCGGGATTTTTTGGTCACGTGATGGATCAGACGACGAATCTTTTAGGAACGGTTTGGTTGCGAGGTATATGATATCTACTCTTATTGTGCATGTTTTTAACGGTTTTTTAGCGATTTTTTTTTAGTTATTTGAAAGGTTTATATCGAAAAATGAATTAAAATGACATTTTATTGATAAATGTATATTTTTTTTAGGGTTGATTTGATGTCTTTTCCTGATAAAGAAGTGCGAACGAAATGCTGGGATTCGCGCGATCGGTATTGGGAATGTTTGGATAAAAACAGCGACGATGATAATGTTTGTAAAGCATTCCGGAAGTCGTACGAAGGAAGTTGTCCAGCACAATGGGTTTGTGTTTGGTGTTTTTTTAAAAAAAATTTAAATAAATTGGGTTAAAATGATTTTTTTTTTGAATGTTTGTATTCGAGGGCCGAAAATAGGTTGGTGTTGAATGCGGATTAACACTTTGCAGTTGTTAAGTCATCGTTGAAACAAAAAGTTGGAATTGTGCCACATTGCTGGTTTAAAGAGATTTTTGCGTGGTGAAATTTAAAAATGCAAGCAAAAGCGAGAAATTTTCGTGTATTTTTATTTTTGGTTTTTTTTGCGATTTTGGTGAAGAATTTAGTGATTTTATTGCAGTTTTTGTGATTTATTTTGCGATTTCATTGGATTTTTGTGATTTATTTTGCGATTTCATTGGATTTTTGTGATTTATTTTGCGATTTCGTTGGATTTTTGTGATTTATTTTGCGATTTCATTGGATTTTTGTGATTTATTTTGCGATTTCATTGGATTTTTGTGATTTTTTATGCGATTTTTATGATTTTTTGCGATATTTTGGGTTTTTGGCGTTTATTGTGATTATTTCTGCGAAATAAATAATTCGAAATATTCAAAATATCAACAAAAATTAATTCAAAAGTTGCAAAATTCTTAATAATAACCAAAAAAGCTTGCAGAAATAATCACAAACATCGCAAAACCAACAAAAAAATCACTAAAATAATCACAAAAATGACAAAAATAATCACAATAATCGCAAAACCAACAAAAAATCGCTAAAATACTCACAAAAATGGCAAAAATAATCACAATAATCGCAAAACCAACAAAAATTTAGCAAACTTAATCACAAAAATCGCAGAAATAATCTTTCTGATTATTTTTCCAAATTTTGACCATTTTTCTGATATTTATATTAAATTTTGGTGATATTTTGAAATATTTTAACATTATGATGGCCAAACTATGATCTCCCGATTTCTCATTGATATATTTCTCTTCAACCAGGTGAAACATTTTGACCGAAAACGACAATACCTCAAATTCAAAGACAAGATCCAAAATGAAGGCTACGAACCAATAGATGCTCGCGAAGCGAAAACATAGTTCTTTAATTTTCTATTAAAAACACTTAAAACAATGTAACATTTATTATAAATACTATTATCATAGAACTTAATTTAATTTATCAGAAACGGAAAAATAAAAAAATAAAATAAAAAAAATTATTTTTTGTATATTTTTAGAATTGGATAAATATTGTTATAAGCTTCTTGCAATTCACTTCTATACTTTGCTCCTAAAATTAAAAAAAATAAAATTAAAATTCCCTTAAAAAAAATTAAAATAAACAAAAATTACCTGTTATAACAATTTTTCCAGATACAAATATCAACAGAACAATTTTGGGTCTGATCATGTGATAGACCAATCCAGGGAACAATTCAGGCTCATAACTATAAAACGTAAATAAAAATGTGACCAAATGTTTATGAGTGGGCGCAGGCCCGTTCCTACCATAGGGACATCGTGTGATAAACACAGGGCGTCACTGGTCAGGGGGTGCCGCAGTGGCGTAGCTAAACCTTTTGCTGCCCGGGGCGGTCTCTGGATTTGCCGCCCTCTCTATAAATTTTGGCAATAAAACCTGCAAAATTTTGTAAAAATCGGCAAAATTTTGCTAATTTTTGAAAAATTTTCTACATTTTTGCAAAATTTTCTACATTTTTGCAAAATTTTCTACATTTTTGCAAAATTTTCTACATTTTGGCAAAATTTTCTACATTTTTGCAAAATTTTTTACATTTTTGCAAAATTTTCTACATTTTTGCAAAATTTTCTACATTTTTGCAAAATTTTCTACATTTTTGCAAAATTTCAGAGGGGGCGCCAACAGGACAAAAATCACACGGGCGCACAACACCCTAGGAACGGGCCTGAGTGGGCGGCTACGGACATCACGTGATCAACGGGACGGCCACCTGTCGCTGGTCGCAACACACGCAATAAATACAAAGAACCACACGACCAAATAGGTGTAGACCTCATGTATGCGACTTCCGGTTCTTGTCAGGTCCCGTGTGCGATTGGCCATAATCGGACCGCAGTTCCACCTATTGCTAGGGACCCACGAAGGAACCGCAAATTGTTGGCCAGTCACCGTTCTACGGTCACATGTTGTCCACCAACACCAAATACCTGCAAAATTGATTATGTCCAATCACTAGACCTTCCAGTCTTATTGGGAACTGCACATCAAAAGACCCAACTATGTTTTGGATTTTATAATCTCTAAATTTGGCTTCAAATCCCAATTTCTGTATTATTCTTGCATATTTTCTTGCTGCAAGATGAGACTGTTCTTCACTAGATTAAAAAAAAAAATTTTTTAATTTATTTTTTCTTTTTGTTTGACATTTTTTTAACCTTTTGACACCAATGCAAATCATTTTTCCTGATGAATACAACAGTGCAGTTGATTTTGGCTCACGAATTCTCATCACAACTGCTGAGAATCTCTTTGGATTGTATTCTGCATTTCTTGCATGGGACACAATGTGCTTTAAATCTAATTTGCAGCATAGATTCACTGTTGCAATAACATTTCTACAAAAATAAAATGAAATTTTGTCATTCGTAACAAGTGCTAATTTTATTCTCACTCGATTTGAGGCACGAGTTTTGGCTCAGTTTGCAGTGCCACTTGAGGTGATGTAATGCTAGCATCTAATTGCGATACAGATGCCATTTTTTAATTCATTGATAACAATAGAAAGTGCTACACTCGATGTTTTCTTCAAACTACATTGTTAGTTTGCTGTTAAAGGTGAATTACATGTTTGAAACAAGTCCAAACACATGATTTTGTTGTTAAGGCTTTCATATCACAACTAATAATAATAGAAATTGATAATTCTTTTTTCCCAATAAAATTGAAAAATTTTAATTTATAATTAAAAAAGAACTTTTGTAAAATACATTTTTTAAACAAAATTCACAAGGAATTTTAGTCAGTTTGCAGTTGATAAGACTAGTTTATTTAATTTGAGTTATTTTTAAAATACGAAACCGAAACTAGAAGCTTTAGGTGCGGAATAAAGAAAAATATTTCTCTAAAACTTAAAAAATTTATATTTTTAATTAAAACACATTTAAAAATAATTAATTAAATAAATACTTAGTATTTTTAAAACGTAAATAAATAATTTATTGCATTATAAAAACATTTATTATTATTTAACTGCGGAATTGCATTATTCAGTGCGGGATTGAATGTGGGTTCTACCCCAAGCAGCATGACGTTTACATCACGAGAAATGAAACAAATATTATTACTAGTTTTCGCCTTCATTTCTCCCATTTGTCTGTCTCTTCCAGAACAAGGTGTTTGGCACCACAACGTTAATCAAGTAATCCTTCAATTCCTGAAATAAATCACAATAAATCGACACATTTTAAATTTAATTTCAGTTAAACGGTTTTGTGGCAGTTTCCAAAGTCGTATACAAAAACTCAGCACTGCACATAAAAGGTATAAAAATCTAAACGAAACGAGCGCAATAACTCATTAATGCGCCATTTTATTCGCCATTTTATTCGCCATTGAAGTCAACTGTGATGAACCGCGTACGAAAGCGACAAAAATCAACATTTCATTCATCGTGTGGTTGTTACCGTGTTACGAACGTGGTTTACAGTTCGATAAAAGCCAGGTAAACGTGTAAATAAACGCGATTAACTCGTTATTTGTGTTTATTTTGGTGTATTTGTAGGATTTGGAGGACATGAAGGTGTTCCACGAGCATCCGGGCAGTTTCCACGTGAATAATATTCAAGAAGAATCGTCGTATTTCGTCAACGAAGCGCCGAAAGTTACTTACGACTGTGTTGTGCACAACACTATTGTACTTAATGTATTTAACATGAATTAATTTGTCTTAATTTGTCATTTTTTTAAACATTTTTGTTTTGGTCTTTTTCTAGACCATCGATGCGAAAAATTTCGTTATACACAGACTGATACCTGTGGGTTCGCCTACGAATCAAGTCGAGAAGATTACGACGTTAAAGTCGAAATTAGTTGATGATAAAACGAGTTCGACGAGTAAATTGAGTCCGGTGACCGAAGTGAGTTCGAAGGAGCAACGGAAAAGGGATGTTTCGGATGTCAAAGATGGCGGCAAAGATGGCGCCGAGGTGGGCGAAACGGAATTGGCGACAACGACGTTAAAAATGGCTGATGGGGAGAAAAATAAGTCCGATGAAGTGTCGGTTGATGCTGTGAAGAATGTAAATGTTTGATTTTTTGTTGTTTTTTTGTTGTTTTTAATTTTGTTTTTTTGAATTTTTTTGATGTAGAATGGCGATCAACCGCAACTCGTGTTTACGGCTGATGGTGTGTCTATTGTGTCGGTGCTGATCACACCGGTGATTTTCGATGATCAGTTCAGTGCGAGTGGTAAAGATGGCAATTTTTTTCAGAATTATTGAGATTAGATATTTATATTTTGTTTGTTTGTAGTTGATATTGAAATTAAAGGACCGGATGGATACTTATCTGCGACGGAATGGCCTTTATTACCTGTAAATACGTGGAAAATGTCTTTCAAAACGGCTTTATTGCACTTTTTTTGCCTAGAAATATATTTTTTGTGCTAAAAGAGGCACTTTTGTAATGGAAAGTGCCGTTTTTATGCACAAATGAATTATTTTGGTCATTAAAATGTGAAATTTGAGACAAAATATGCACCATTACAATAAAAAGAGCCTTTTTGCAACAAAATATGCATTTTTTAATGATAAACAGTCCATACTACGTCTGATAATGCCGGTTTATGCTCACAAAGTGCATTTTTTCTGCAAAAAATGTATCATTACATTAAAAATTGTGAATTTTGAGCCAAGATATGCACTATTGTAACAGAAAGTGAATTTTTTGGCAACAAAATGTGCATTTGACGTTAGTTTTTGCTTAAAAACTGCATTTTTTTTAGGCAAAATGCATCATTTTGTGCAAAAATTCATATTCCGATGATACCGGACGAGTTTTAGTGTAAATCTACACATTTCTTTAAATTTATCGTTTTAATTTTACAGTTTTACGGCACAATGTGCGTTGTGTACGTATTTTACGGTATCGGATGGCTGATCATATCCGCGTGTCAATGGCGAGATCTGCTCCGGATCCAATTTTGGATCGGCGGAGTCATTTTCTTAGGTAAAAAAAAAAAAAAAAATACATAAAAACATTTTAAAAATCAAATTAAAACGGAAAAAATAAATAAATTAAATAATTTTACCCAGGGATGCTCGAAAAAGCGGTATTTTTCGGCGAATATCAGTCACTCAACAATACAGGAAAATCGGGTAAAGTGGCGCCTAGTGTCAAAACCCAAAAGTAAAAAAAATTCAAACATTTCTGCATTTCCAGTTCAAGGCGCCGTCATAGCCGCAGAAATTGTATCCTGTTTGAAACGTACATTAGCACGAATGCTAATCATAATAGTTAGCCTCGGTTTCGGAATCGTAAAGTTCGTATTTCATTCTTAAAACGATTATTTTGGCCGTTTAATTTTCGAAATTTGAATTTCAGGCCGCGATTGGGGCCGTTACTTCATCGAGTCGTAGGCGTCGGTGCCTTATACTTCATCCTGAGTTTAGTCGAGGGGTTAATGCGGGTTCTCGGGGTCAGGAATGACCCTTATCATCAGTTTTGGTTGGCCACCATCTCGCTAGCCGTTTTAGATTCGTTTATTTGTTATTGGATTTTCACGAGTTTGGTGCAGACGACGCGGACGTTGCGGCTCAGACGTAATATCGTCAAGTTAAATCTTTACAGGCATTTTACGAATACGTTAATATTTGCAGTTGTAGGTAAATGGAAGAATTAGTAAATTTTTTTTTTTTTTTTTTTTTTTTGTTTATCGGGTTTGTTTGTTTTTTCGATTTTAGCGTCGGTTGCGTTTATGATTTGGTCGTTGCGGACGTACCAAGGCTTAAGATGTATTAATGTAAGTTGGATTAGTGACGTGCGTGAGATTTTAGTGTAAAATTAACGGTTCTTTTGAGTTAAATTGCAGTTTTTAGCTCGTTTTTTTGTGTGCATAAAATGCTGTTTTTATAATAAAAAAAATGTGTAACAATGCATTTTTAAGCTTAAAAAAAGTATATTTTTTACTAAAAATAGTACTTTTTGTGCATTTTTGCGCTAATAATTGCATTTTTATGCTAAAAAAAAACTGCTTTGTCATGCAAAAAATTGCATTTTATGTCAAAATTGCATTTTTACGTCAAAATTGCATTTTTACGTCAAAATTTAATTTTTATGTCAAAATTTAATTTTTATGTCAAAATTTAATTTTTATGTCAAAATTTAATTTTTATGTCAAAATTTAATTTTTATG
>JAQFXT010002593.1:0-11570 GCA_034683725.1 Strigamia crassipes
AATTTTAGTGCATCATTAAGAGAACAACCCAAAGTTATGAAAACATAGTTTTAATGACTTTGGAGCATTAAAACAACAGTAAAAGTGTTATGAATAATTTTTAATTCATGGCACTTCTTCAAGATGGTAGTTGAAACTGTCAATTCATAAGAATTGATGTTTCATAATTACAACCAGACATAGCCTGAAGGGGATAAGTGGTCACACTCACCTCTTTCATAGTTCAACCCCTGTGATGAGAATGTGTCCTGTATATCCAGAGCCTGTTATACATGGTTGGAAAAATTCCCAGGACCCTAACTTCTATTGGAGCATTCTTGCTACCTGTGGTGAACATAGTATAAATACTTTGTTCCAAAGGAAGTTGTGATGGTTATAAACCGCAGTTATTGGTAAGTGATCCTTAATTGGAGTACCAGATGGCGCAATTGCATCTTGTGACGTCAGAATTCCTCAAAGACAGCAAGCCAACATCATAAAACACTCGTTTTATGGGAAGAAGCCGGGAAACAGTCGTTTTGTTGGGAAAAGCAAAATAATTATATGTAACAAGACATAAACGGACAATTGCTAGTTTATTCTCTGTCATACTCACGAACATGTTACACCAATTCACTAGATTTGGTAAACTATGGTTACAGATTTCAGACGGATTAGCAACCAGTAAAGGATTAACTTCCCCTTCTGGTGCAAAAGTGTCCTGCATATCCATTTCCTATGTCCCGAGTATCCAGATCCTGTTACACCTGATTGGAAGGATTCGCAGTCAGTGTTCCCATTGGAACACAAGATAATCCATATACTGACTATAGTATAAATACCTTGTTACAACCGGAAAAAGGTCTTGGCCACTTGAATATTGAACAGAATATTGCAAGATATTGTTGTACCTATCTGACAAATAGATACAAATTTTCCTCTGATGATGGAGATGCCGATACATCGGTGCCGTACCTCTTGACGATGCCGCTATGTGTACTGATAGTTCCAGACAGAAGCTCTGTGGATCGGTATGCATAGTGAAGCCACTATGTGCAGTGCCAGTCCGCGTGAGCTATGCGATGGAGTGCTATGTGTGGTGATTGTAAGTCCCCAGGTATACGTAGCGCAAAATTTATTGGATTTAGAGTTTGAGTTGCAAAGTCCCACTTTGAAAAGGCAGAAATAAATTCAATAAAGGCACATAAAAACTCACAAGAAATGATTCTGTTGTTTATTGTCCAGGAATCAGCAGAATTGTATAACTACAATTCTGATTGACCTAATAAATGTAGTGTATTAAGAACCCAGTTTCAATGTTATTTATATCTCTCACAACCACGACTTCACAAGCCATTACCATCCAGTTGATCAATGATATTTTCGATATAAAGTATCACTGAATCGACACCGTCACAAAGGTACATTATAATAGCTTATGTAGGTCACAATAACGGCTGACATCGGAAAATTTTAGTATTGGTCAAACCCTAATATAAGCCAGATGCATGTACAGGCCATAAATAAGAGTGCCCAAATTTGGATGACTTCTACTCAAATTCACTAAGCTGGTTCAAAATTTAGATCAATTCAATGAATTGATCTAAATTATATGGCATCTTAGCAATAAATGCTGTTAACTAAAGGCTTGTCCAATTAAATAATAAAAATCAGTACTTTCAAAGAAAAAATATAGGGGGAGGGCTTGACCCTTCCCCTGGTCTATCCATAGACCTAATCTCCAGTCCAATTTTACTAGTCACCTAGCATACACGCGTTTTTTGGTCAAAAAATATTTCAGCTATTTAATTAGCATATTTTACCAAAAAATCGAGAATGAATTCTAGCAATTCGAAGGAAACTTCAGCAAACACGCAAAAACAGGTGATCAAACCCGTTTCTGGACAAAAAAGGGGTCGTAAACCACGCGGTCAGCGTGCGGACATTAGGCCTAGGTCCAGTCCAGTGGTCATCAAAGCTGTAATCCATCAATCAGAAGAAATCGAGCAGGTAGTAATCGGAAATCAAGTCCCGACGACCAGTCAGAATCATTTGACGACTCCAACCGGCTCGAATCGCCCCATCTTGACCGACGCAAGTGATCAGTTGCCCGTCCAAAACGATGCTAACGTCTCGCACGCTGCAAATGATCGTTTTTTCGACGGAAGGGAGCTCTTGTCGGCACAGGCAATCGAGCAATTAATTTTTATGGCCAATAGTGCCTTCAAAATGACCGGTGGGGTTTCCCTTCAGCAGGGGGAATCTACCGCGCACGCTCACGATTCCCGTCCTCGACAAGACGGTGAGAGCTATGCGACAGATCAAAGACCTGTAAGTTTATTTTAAATTCATTTGAGTATATATTTCTGAATTTATTTCGCAAATTCCAGTCGGAGACCAAGCATTTCGAGAAATTTTACGAGGATTCGGAGTTCGAGTCTTTTTCCGAAAACGAGACAGAATCAGAAATGTCTGCAACAGTTCCGTCTGAGGCACGAAACGACAAGGACCGAGAGATTCACCGCCTGAAGCGAGAAATCCAGAGGTCGTGAAGACCAAACAAAACGCAAAGAACTACCTAGCCTCGAATCTGGTTCAGAGGAAAGTTTAAGCAGCGCGGAAGACGACTCTCCCTTCCTCTCGGATGCAGCATCAAAAGAAATTGTCAAATTCTTTACCAAAAGACAGACTGCGAGTCGTGCGAATAAGTTCCGATCAGATTTTCCCTGCCCTTCACGACAGGTCCCCTTCGTACTACGCGAAAAGATGGATGCAGATGTAGAGGCGTACGTCGCAGAGAGAAACACTAGCTATTCGGTACCCAGAGAACGTTTTCTCAAAAAAGTTAGTGGCATGGTTCTGCGAATTGGAGCAGTTTTGGCCAAGATGTTCGACCAGGCTTTTTCCGGGACAACTCCATCCAAATCTGAAGTACTGTATGCAAGCAAAGCAGTTTTTCTGCAGGTTAAAAATGCATTAAACACAATCAGCGACGAGCAACGTTTTAATGTGATCCAGGGCCTGGGCAACAGAAAATCGGACATGGCCAAACATTTTAGGAACTCGGAAAGAGATTCACTCTTCCAGGGCCAGTTTTTTGAAAGATTTAGTAGACATGATAATTTGCAATACTTGGGCGTTTTTACTAATTTATTTTCCATTAAACAGAAAAACAAGCGGACCAATTCGCATCCGTGGATCGAGCCCGATCAAAACATTCGGGAAAGGGCTCCAGACAAAATAGAAGGGAATTTAGACCATATTCCAGACCGGCGAAACGAACGCGTGAAGCGTCGAATTTCCGAAACGAAGACGCCGGCCATTTCCGAAGCTACCGACCGCAAACCGCAAACAGAGGAGGACACCATCAGCAGCCCTTTCGACGACCCCCCTTTCCCGCCAATAGGGGAAGGGGTTGCAGCTTCATTAGAAATGGTAAAGGCCTGGTGTAACTTCTTTGATTTTCCGGATTTCTGTTTCCCTACCGGACGTTTGCCCTTGTGTTTAGACACGTGGTCTCTTATTACTTCGGACCCTTGGGTTTTGTCCGCTGTACGGGGCGTTAGGTTAGAATTTATCAGAGATCCGGTTCAGGCCCATTTCGTTAACCCCGTTTTTAGTCAGGATAAACATGATCTGATCCAATCAGAAGTTCTTAGTATGGTCAAGAAGGGAGCAGCTTACGCTGTGTCCCCTTGTGAGAGTCAAATTATTAGCTTCCTTTTTCTGGTTAGCAAAAAGGACGGGGGGTTTAGATCCATTATCAATTTAAAGCCCTTAAACGAGTTTTTAGTTTTCAATCACTTTAAGATGGAGAGCGTCCAGGTAGCCATCTCCCTGGTTGAACGGAACTCCTTTATGTTCAAAATAGACCTCTCTGATGCATATTTTTCTATTACTATTCATCCCCTTTTCCGGAAGTTCCTGCGCTTTGTTTGAGAGGGAGTTCTTTATGAATTGGGGGTTCTCCCATTTGGCCTGGGGCCCGCTCCGTATATCTTTACCAAAGTTTGCAGAGTAGTGGCAACATACCTCGGATCTCTCAATGTCAGACTAGCGGTTTATCTGGACGATTGTTTTTCCGTTAACGCTTCCGTAGATTTGTTGATCCGCCAAAGGGATTTTATCACCTCCTTTTTTTCGAGCTTTGGGGTTTCTCATTAACACCAAAAAGTCAATATTGACTCCGTCAACATCTATGGGTTTTTTACGATTTATTATTGATTCAGCTAAAATGACAATTTCCCTACCCCAGGAAAGGATAGACAATATTCAGACTTCTATTTCTAAACTTCTACAGGCCGAGTCAGTCTCCATTAGGGAGTTGGCTTCAGTTATTGGCAAATTGAATGCCACTACAATTGCCATTTCCTCGGCTCCTCTGCACTACAGAGGCCTTCAGCATTTAAAATCTGCAAATTTCACAGATAACAATTACGAGTCAGTTTGCTTTCTTAATGAAGAAGCAAAAACTGAATTATTATGGTAAAAACAGAACTTACGTTTTTGCAAAGGACGCTCCTTATTACCCAAAATATTGCTCCTCTCCTTCGACTCTGACGCGTCCCTGTCAGGGTGGGGAGCCGTTTCGGATGGGGTAAAAATCGGGGAGATTTGGCCACCAGCCCTTTTCAAAAAACACATCAATGTTTTAGAACTTCTTGCAGCTTTCTGGGCCCTTAAATCCTTTGCCAGGAACATTTCTGGAGGTCTAGTTTAATTACGGCTAAACAACACGGCAACTATAGCAGCCATTAATCATCTGGGCAGCCCCAGGTCACGTCAACTGACAGCAGTTGCTCAGGATTTGTGGTCCTGGGCCATGGCAAGAGATCTTAGTCTACAAGCAGAGCATGTGCCGGAGTCTTTCAATATCGAGGCCGACGCAGCCTCGAAAGGAAAACTGTCGGATTCTGGAGACTGGATGTTGCACCAGTCAGTTTTTTCCATTATTTCTCAGGAATGGGGTCCCTTTGTAATGGATCTATTTGCTGCACAGCACAATGCACGAGTCGAGTCATACTTTAGTTGGAAGCCGGATCCTGAGGCTCAGGCTTTTGATGCATTAGTTCAGGATTGGGGGATGGGCCAAACCTACGCTTTTCCCCCCTTCTGTTTGATTGCAAAATGTCTGCAAAAGATCAGAGATTCCGTCAATCCCATTCGAGTGGTTTTGATAACACAAATTTGGCCTAGTCAGGGATGGTTCCCGGTAATTATTTTTCTTTTCATTGGTTATTTAGTGGAACTAATTTCCGTTTATGATTTTAGCTTCTTTGGTCGCTCTCACGGAGTTTCCCGATGAGACTTCCACACCACTCCCAGTTACTAACGAACCCGCAGGGACAGCCGCATCCTCTCCTCCAATCAGAGTCATTCCAACTAGCCGCTTGGAATTTGTCCTCCATCAGCTCGGAGACCGAGGCCTTTCAGCAAGTGCTGCTGAATTGGTGGAGTCCTCATGGCAGCCATCATCCAACAAAGTCTACGATGGCCTCTGGAAAACATGGGTCTCCTGGGCTTCTGAACAACATGCGGAACCTCTTCATCCAACCCCATTGGAATTAGCTAATTTTTTAGGATCACTTTATTCGAACAATCTGTCTCTTAGCTCAATAAATGCTCATCGCTCTGCGGTATCTCAAACTGTCAGTTTAGTTTCATCCCTAGATTTGGGATCGCACCCTCTTATTCGCAGAGTCATGAGAGGAATAGCCAACGCTCATCCTGCTAGGACCAAGCACTCTTCTATTTGGCACGTGGGACCCGTTCTTTTATTCTTAAAATCTCAAAGTTCCCGCTTAGCGTCTCTATCTCATTTGGAAATCAATCAACACGTAGCCATGTTGCTAGCTTTAGCCCTCGCCGGTAGAGCGTCGGATCTCAAACTCTTATCCTGCAAAATAGTTTTTTCGGAAAATTCCTGTAGTATCCCTCTTTTAGGAAAGCGTAAATCTTCCTCTACTGCCCCCTTCATTTTGTCTAGTTTTGTAGACAAGGAGCTATGCCCGATTAGAGCGGTCAAGTTCTATCTAGATTACACTGCTTCTTTCCGGCATGACTCAATTCCGTTGTTTTTGGCAGCTTCCCGACCTTTTGGTCCTGTTACTTCCGTCACTATCTCAAGATGGATTAAGACTAATTTGTCTCTAGCCGGGGTCAACACTGCAGTTTTCTCGGCCCACTCAACCAGGTCAGCTGCGACCTCTTTTGCCTGGTCGAAAGGGGTTAATATTTCCCATATTCTACATGCAGCAGATTGGACATCTGCAAAGATCTTTTTCAAACACTATAATTGTCCAGTGGACCAAATTTCTAATAGTTTTTCTAATGTAGTTTTAGGAGGCTACAAAGAGCCTTTAGTTAACAGCATTTATTGCTAAGATGCCATATAATTGAATATTTTCCTAAATTATAACGCAAAATATAAATTATATTAATAAGCAATAAATGCGGTTAAGTTTTCCCACCCTTTGTTAGGATTAAGTTTTTAATCTTCCACCCTTGTTGTTTGTTACAGATCGCCAATAGGCCGGTCATCGTATCACCGCGACTTGTATGAAAAAGGAATAAAGAATGATCTTAAGATAAGAGAAATGTATTGTTGGTTATTTTATCTCCAGTTCTTAAAATTGGACTGGGGATTAGGTCTATGGATAGACCAGGGGAAGGGTCAAGCCCTCCCACTATATTTTTTCTTTGAAATTACTGATTTTTATTATTTAATTGGACAAGCCTTTAGTTAACAGCATTTACTGCTTATTAATATAACTTATATTTTGCGTTATAATTTAGCAATATATTCAATTTTAGCTTAGCTAAAATTCATTAAATTTACCTAAATTTTTTTGTTTTAAAAAATTACTTTTTACCTTATATACACTGCAACTTATGCGCCGTAAATTAGGGAATGTCGTTGGTTGCTTCTAAGCGTGACTTGTAAAATGCAGTAAACATTTTTTCAGATGTTCCGGAGAAAAGGATTATATAAATACGACTATGGCCAGATTAAAAATGTGTTTATGAAATACCACCAGGTATTGCTTTTAGTTTAACAAAAATGTATTACAGGATGGAGAGAATATACAACTTCATGGTCTGGGCCGCCGAGAGTAAACCCGAGCCTTAGGAAAGAAATAATGATTTTTAAGCCTAACCTAACTTCACCATACTTAACCAAACCTAAACTAACCCAATCAAAGTCCCTGTAAGTAGTATGGGTCCCAGGAATTTGTCCCGGCTTTCCCGCCCACTCGGCAGCCCTGTTCATGGTACTGATACATCACTCTTTATGAGGAGATGAATGTTTTATTTATTTATTTATATTTATATTATATTGAAATTCAAAAAAGGAGTAGATGAATTACTTAATGTAAAGTTCGTGATGGGAAAATTATACTTTGCACGATACACTTTTCCCTTAACGTTATAAAAGTTTCGTTACACTATATTTATACCATGTGACTGATCATGTGACCGATGAGCAGACAAGCAGTTGCCATTTGCAATTTTTGATTGATGACGTCATTAGTGGAAAACTACCGGATTGGCTGCGCTATTTCCAGTTATACTGTAAGCTCTGTCAGAGTTATGACTTTTCCAATAAATTTGTAACCTTAACGGGGTTTTTATAAGGGAAAAGTACATGACGCAAACTGTGTATTGACAACTAAAACGGTAGTTAATTTAAAATAATCGGAGTTCTAGCAAACACCTTTGGCTCACCTGTTGGTGACCTGGCTCATTACCTTGTACTTTAGTGTTGTACTTTCTTTCATCCTTAATTTAAGTTTATGCCTATGCCTAGTACCTATAAAATAAATAATTTTTGCTGTACCATTTTCAATTCCAGCTTAATCCACCTCAATATTTTCTGAAAGAAATTTCTATACCGGTGGTTATATTTCATTCAGCCAATGATGCTTTGGCAGACCCTTTAGATGTCATTATACTGAGTAGAAATTTGCCAAATTTATTAGGGATTGAATTAGTGGGTCCACCTACGATGAATCATTTGGATATGTTGTATGCTATTGATGCAAAAAATATTTTTCATGACAAGCTGTTAGCATATTTGGACAAAATGTAATACTTTTTCAACCAAGGATGCTTACATGTACCAATTACCATTATTTAAAATAAATTTATTGAAACAAGAGTATATTTGTTGTAGTAAAAAATGGGGTCCGAGCCTCCATAGGATCCCACGTTAAAATTCATTTCTGGGCCAAGAGGAACTTAAAGATCAGAAGCTATGACTGGAGGGGCAAATTTAGGTGGATGGACTTACTATGAGTTGGCCATAGTAATAGTAAGAATTAGTGGCGTTCTCACGTGACAGTTTTATGAAATTAGAGCCTTCTAATCTTAAAATGTTATCACTTCATACGTCACATCATTTATTGAGTTTGTGGTAACAGAGAAAACACCTCTCTGCATCGCATTCCAAAAAGCTGATTCGGACGACTTCGTATTGATCCAGTTATGTGAATCGTAAGTAATATCAATCGCGCTAATTCGATCAAAAAGTTTCAGTATAATCACAAAAATATTAATTTTTTTCTAAATTTGAAAAAATAATTCAGCGTAAGCTTATTGATAGCAGACAACAGCTCAAATGGTTTGATATTAAACCGTTAAACTAAAAGTGCAGTAAAATATCAGTGAAGTACAATGATATCAGCCCGAGTGAGCTCAATTGTTAGAAATGGTGATTCATTGTGCTAATTGCTAGCACAATTCAATAGTTGAAACTGTTTAGATATTTACGATTCCACGACATCTTTTTTTTTATTGTAAACAAAACTACCTTTTATTTAAAAACCATTACAACATTTTAAAGAATAGTCACACCGTCACTTTTAAACAACTCTGATAAATTAAAATCACATGCTCATTATCAGTACGTTGATATGGATAAGAAAAATAATGCAAAGTCGATTGCTGAGTATTATATAAAACACTTAAATAATAGATTTTAACTCAACAAAAATTAAACAGAAACTACCCTGTAGACCACCTTCTAAACTAAAAAAATTGACATTTTTTGAAATCTAATGAACACAATAAATACCAAACGAACATGATTTTTGGGGAAAAATAGAAATCAAAGAGTGTCCGTACCAAGCATGTCGGAATTCAGAACTATTTCACGGCATTATTTTACAAAATAAATATTTTGGTTGGTTTATTTAAAAGTCACTTGTGCTTTGTGCAATTCATTGCAAGTTGTGCCGTGTGACATCTTTCTGTCAGATAAGATTGTATATTTGTTGGTTGTCGTTCTTTGTTTTGTGCACTTGGGTGCTTTCTTCTCTTTCGTGCAATTGTTGTTGTTTCTGTTGCATCCGATTGTTTAAATCGTTGGCTTTATATCCCACCCCGTCTGCGTCAAAAATCCATTAATAGAGAAGCAACTACAGTATTTGTATTTGTCAAACTTTAATTCACATAGTTATGACATGAAACCACCAGTTTTCATTTATCAAGTAGTGCAGGAAAATCACACTTGAAATTTTCTGACTTTTTTATGAAAGTGTTTATAAAAGGTGCCAATTTTTCGTTTTTAATGCCGTGTGCTGCTGATGCGGAACTTAGTAATTGGAAAATTGTATACAAATTGGACAATTGCTAGGGTAGAAAATTAATAACATTCAAAGAATAAACATAACTGTTTTGTAATGTTAAAAGATGACTTATCACTGAAGTCACGATTGATTCGCATATGTTTTAGCAAACAGCTTGTGTACAATTCTATTTATCAGCAGAAATGTTATCGCTTCACGCGTCACTAAATATATTAAGTTTGATGAGATTAAAGTGCTAACAAAGAAAACACTTGTCGGCATTAAGAAAAAACTCGGACAACTTTATATAATGTACGTATAGTGCAAAATACATTTCTGTGAGTCATAAATAAGAGTAATTAGCAATCACATTAATTCCATCAAATAGCTTAAACATAATTAGAAAAAAAATCATCAAAAATGGTGGGTTTTTCTAAGACTTCCACACGTAAAGTACTATTAAATAAATAATGTAAAAGATAGTTTGTGCTCGTCCATATTATATGCCAAAGAGAAAAGTGTTTATGAACGCCGCCAAAGTGCAATATTACTCCATTTTGAAATACTTTTGGCCTTTTTTGTAAATGCCACCAAATACTAAATTTACACCCAAAGGTGTACCATAACACCTGCAATATTAAATTTGTAGTAGAAACATTAGAAAGCATTTTGAATGTTTCAGATATTGTTCTGCACACGATGGATCCAAGCACTGCCGCGTAGTAGCAGTAGTGGTCGACCTAACTCCCGTGACAAGTGTGATGGCAAAGGATATGCAAACCTTAACACTGCACTGAAAGCAAGAACGTAACGAGTAAAACAAAAATTATAAAGTACAACAGACTGCCACAAACAGAAGGTTAGTATATTCTGCTATTGATGCTAAATTACGTACACAAATAAGTAAATAAAACTTACAAATGTGTAGTACAATGCATTATTTAATAAAGTGCCACAAAAATAATTTCGGTTGGTAAAATCAGAACACAGAAGTACTAATACAGAAAATCCCTCTCGCCATTTGACTTAAAAGAAAGAGACTATTTCATGTACGTGCTGTGCCAAATTCATTTCTATAAATTCATTTATGCTTGACAAATCTGTGGCCAGTGGTTCTCTGTATACTATCAAAAACATTTACGGGGCGAGTGAAAACTGTAATACGTACGTAACTCCAAAACCATCAGATAAAACAAATTTTGCAATTGAAACACTCTGATTAGTCGAAATATTAACCGAAATGGCATTGGGTGGAAAAAAACCTGAAACAATACAATTTGATTGTCACATTGTTGGTCATCAGTGAATTATGAATAGGAGAGTTTAAACCAAGAGTCTAAATTAAGAATCCATTAAATATTTGACAGATACCAGTTTTTGTATTCTACACTCATGGATAGCAGGCCAAGTACGAGTTATAAGCGGGGTAGTGACAGTGGACAGATAACGATTAACAGTGGAGACTCAAAAAAAGCAAAAATAATTGCTAAACTAAAAGTATCCAAACAAAAGACGGATTACAATAATTAGCGCGGAATGAATAGGCGCGGAATAGGTTTCCGCGCCTATTCATTCCGCGCCTATTCATTCCGCGCCTGTTCATTCCGCGCCGACTCAATTGTGGTTTGGTGAATTCCGCGCCGACTCAATTGTGGTTTGGTGAATTCCGCGCCTAGGCAGTTTAGACTAATTTGGAAACCTTTTAAAATTTTTTTTTTCTTTCTTTCTTTCATTCATTCATTCATTCATTCATCCATAAATTGTAAATAGAGAAAAAAATAAAAGAAATAAATAATTACAATAAAATTTTTATTTTTATTTACAATGGGCACTATAACTATTTCACAACGTTATTCAGGGGCCAATGAGACGCTTTTCCTAAAGCACCAATGGGCGCATTTTTTGGCTCTTTTTGCATTTTAATGGCACTTATTGCGTGGAAACGGCCCTTTTTGCGTGCACTTTTCAATGTGCAAACTGCAAACGGGCCAGTGTGCATGCACACTTTATAGTGCCCATTTTAAA
>JAQFXT010002594.1:0-11568 GCA_034683725.1 Strigamia crassipes
TAAATGATATTGATCTTTATTTGTTGCTGTGTCTAGGGGCCAGTGCACCTAATGTGTTCTCCTTTTGCATGGAGCTTGTCAACTCCATCCCTAGCTCTGACCGCTGGTCACGAGGCCTATGGCGGCGTGGCCAGCGAGTCCTTTGTTCATTATTTCGCACTGCACGTTAGGAACTTGCAGTGCACACGATTGGGCCGCTCAGGACCCTGTGGCCCGCAATGCGGGTACACAGCGCCGGAGATGGCTGTGAATCGTATTGGGTCGAGCCAGGACACGGGAAACAGACCGTAGGTCTTACACGTGTCGTGTCTGGGTCACAACTGCCCACCCCTCCTACTTTCGACCCCGTGCACGCCACTTCCGGTCATTGCCGGGTCCCTGTACCCGATTGGTCACAAGCGATAGGTGGAGCTGCGGTAGGGACCGTGATTGTTGGCCGTGACCACGTCATTGGTCACAATGACTCGAAAAACCTCCGATGGTAGTGGCATCAACCTTACCAGCCACTTGAGGGCGCCACTGCTTTGGTCACATGACCATGTTTCAAAAAGAACAAAGAAACCGCCTTTCAACGTATTACTCCTACTACACTAATAATCGCACAAATGGCACTTGAATCGTTTATCCCTATCTCCCGTATGAGTTAACGAACGGCCAAATAAGTGGCCGAATGCCACAATTTCGTGCCCGAACGGCCAAATAAGTGTTTATTTTTATACATTTTGCATTTACTTTTATTAATTTCGTATTTATTACTACTAATTTCGTATGTACTTTTTATTACTTCCGTATTCATTTTTATTAATTTCGTATTTATTTTTATACATTTTGCATTTACTTTTATTAATTTCGTATTTATTATTACTACGGCTGATGACCCGTCAGTCAGTGCTGTCCGCACACTTGACCGCCGCCCGCGCTCGATTGGAACACGACAATCAGCACGGTCCGCCAAATTGATCGCCGCGAAACTGAACGGCTATGCCTCGGTAATATCTCAATTGATGTCACAGCCAGCGAACTCGCTGCGTATGCAAGCTCCAAGGGCGTCGAAGTGCGCCAGTGTTCCCGCTGGCTCACAAAATCGAACACCACCAGCGCTAATTTTTTCCTCCGAGTCATTACGTCTGACATCACCCCTCTCCTCGCCCCCTCTCTTTGGCCCTCTAATGTTGTTGTTCGTCCCTTCCGTGGGAAAAATCCAACCTTTGTATCCCCGTATTACCCACCCCGTACCCTTTCCAACCACGCATGGCTAAAGGGCCATGCATAAGACCTCTTCGGCACTTTACTGTGCTGCACCTTAATGCCCGCTCCCTCCTCCCAAAGATCGATGACATCATTGGCCTTACCCAAATCCACCGCCCCTCCTTTGTAGCTGTCACCGAAACCTGGACTACACCCGACTGTGCGAACAGTGTCCTCCACATCCCCGGTTTTTCCATCCTCCGCTCTGATCGCCAGGCACGTGCAGGGGGTGTAGCCCTCTACCATTCTGATTTCTTAACTTCCCTGACCCACCTCTCCTTCTCATTCACCGGTCACGAAATTCTTCTCGCCACCTTTGCCATATCCCCCCTAACTACGCTGCAATTTATTGTAATCTATCGCCGCCCTTCTGCCCCCCTATCCCATTCCTCCCCCTAAACCATGCCAATCCTATCACTACCTTCTTCACCTGCCATGACCTCTCTCCGGTCATCACCAGCCCCACTAAAGTCACCCCTACCCACTCCAGCCTATTGGACCAAATCTTTTGCTCCCCCTCAATCGCTCGCCCCATTTGGTCCCTCCATGACATCCATCGCCTCGACCATAAACTCACAGTCCTCACTTTCTCGTATCCTGCTTCCCACCCCCATACTCCCCCTTTTCCACCTCCCACACCTCTCTCAAACACTGCGATTGGCCCCGCTTCTTAGACTCTGCGCTCGTGGTTGATTGGGACCCACTCCTCTCCACCCTCGACCCTAACCTTAAAGTCACTTACCTTACCAAAACCATCTCCTCGCTCATAGCAACCCACTCTCCTCCCCCTCGCCCACCAAGCCACCACCTTAAATCCTGGTGGTCAAGTGATCTGTCGAAACTCTTGCAGATCAAAAACCGCCTCTACCACACCAAATCAACTAATCCTACTGTAGCTACCGAACTAGCCCTTACCTGCCGACACTACAAAGCTCTCATCAAGCGCAATAAACGCCTCCAGGTATCTGCAGCAAAGAACTTCTGGCGCCTGACTAAGCCCACCCTACCTCACACAAAATTGCCTGCTAACAGTTTCACCCGTTACGCCACCTTCTGTAACAACCCTCTAAATCACCCTCCCCTTCCCCATCCCTCATCCTTTGTCCCCTCGGCGGTTGTCATCCCAACCTTCCTCCGTTTCGAGTATGTGACCCCCAATGATGTTATTACTGCCATCCAGAACACGAACCTGTCTTCCTCATTCTCTAGCGATGGAGTCCCGGTTATTGTAATTAAACGCATTTTTGCTGCACTCCTCCTCCCCCTCACCAACATCATCAACACCATCATCGACACTTGTGTTTATCCTGACGCATGGAAAAAATCAGTCATCACCCCCGTCTGGAAAGGAGGCGATAAATCCAACATCGCCAACTTTCGTCCCATTTCCTCCCTTCCCCCTCTCAGTAAGATTACCGACTATTGCACAATAATGCGCACTCGGCCAACCATAGCTTGCCATTCCCCCCCTAGTCAATTCAGTTCCCGCCCCGGCTCCGGTGCCACTCTTCTCCTAGCTTCCCTGTACATTGAGATTATTGCTACCTGCAACAACCACCACGTGCTGCTTCTTGTAAAAACAGACGGCTCGAAAGCCTTCGACACCCCCCTCCGAACCCATGTTCTACGAGCCCTGAATGAACACTCATTAGACCCTTCTCCTCTAGCCCTTCTTAGCTCCTGTCCTGTCGCAGGCCCTATGTTGTACAACGCCCATTCTGCATCTCTACACAAAATCAACCTCGATTCCTCTATTCGCTTCTTTGTTGATGACAACTTTCTTGACTCTAGTGTCCCCTCTCTCTGAACCCGATAGCACCTCCTCCCGTTTTGCCGATGACCTGTCCCGTCTGTCCACCTGGTACCGGGAACACAACATGTGCCTGAACCCCGATAAAACTCAAATCCTCAAATTCTCCCGCAGGGTCCGCTCCCAGCTCCGTATTCCGCCCGCGACTATTCAAGTCCTTGGTCTCACTCTCGACCCCCACCTAAACTTTGCTCCCCACATCAGTATCCTAACTACCCGTGTCAACCGACTTGTTTACCTGATAAAGCATATTAGGAAGGTCCTTTCGAGACATGAACTTCGCCGCTTCATCTTGGGAAAGCTCCAACCTACAATCACTTACGCCTCCATCATCTGGAATTCCACACCTTCCCGGTACATAATCCCCATCAAAAACGCTTACAACCGGGCTCTGCGTACCGCGTTCCGCATCCCACTTCGTTCTCACATCACCCCCCACCTAAACAAACTGCACCTACTCACTTTAAAAAATCTCCTCAGCGTCCACGATTTATCGTCAATTGCCGACGCCCTCCGCAATCCCTCCCATCCGACCCATTTTATTAAATCCCTCTATCCTACAGATCCTGACACCCGATCCACTCGCAGATATAAATTCGAAAGCTCTAAACGTCTCTCCTCGTACTGTACTGACTCCTACCCCTACCGGTGTTTCCACCAATGGAATGATCTTCCCCTCGCGATCCGAGAAACGGCTCTCGACTGTCCTGCCCATTCGTGCCTATTCCATTGCGGTCATTTCTTCAAGAAGATACACAAGCACTTTCTCTACATCCAAACCTTATAATACTATTATGTACTACTCCAATTGGAATGAGATTAATTAATAAATAAATTAATTAATTAATAAATTCGTATTTATTTTTTATTACTTTTGTATTAATTTTTTATTAATTTTGCATTTATTTTTATTAATTTGGTATTCATTTCTATTAATTTCGTATTTATTATTAATAATTTTGTATTTGTTTTTATTTATAGCGTATTTCTTTTTAATAATTTTGCAATTATGTTCATTAATTTTGCATTTTTTTAAAATAATTTTGAATTTATTTCTCTTAATTTTGCATTACAACGTCTGGTCATTCCTGTGCCATTCTCGTTGTGCACACAAGTCAAAATGTTTTTTATTTATTTATTTAAATTATTTTGTTACACGCAAATATATAAAAAAAAATTTAAAAAAAAAAATCTACTTTTTGTCTTGGTTTGTCTGACATCTGAAAAAAAAAAAAAAAAAAAAAAAATGGCGGTATTAATCATTGGCGGTGAAAATTCGGCCACAAAATTATGGCGTTCGACCACTTATTTGGCCGTTCGGCCACGAAATTGTGGCGTTCGGCCACGAAAATGTGGCGTTCGGCCACTAAATAGTGGCGTCCGACCACTTGTTTGGCCGTTCGGCCACGTAAAAGTGGCGTTCGGCCACGAAATTGTGGCGTTCGGCCGAACGTTTTGTGTATGACGCACCATGCACACTCACGTTTTCGTGAAACCGTGCCGTTCGGCCCGTTCGGCCGTTCGGCGTTTTACCATGTGCCACGTCAGTAGACAGAACGAGTCAAGAATCCTGCGAATTCGCCCAGCTAGGAGAATGTGAAAACCGGAACTTTTAAATTGTGAAAACTGGAAAATCCAGATTAAAGGAAAACTGAAGTGATAACATATAGATTGAAAAAGTGTTGTAAATTCCTTTGAATAATGTTTTGTGGTCAATTTTCCTAAAGAAATTAGTTAGTTCAAATAATTATGTTTATATTGGATTTAAAGTTAGAAATGACAAATGTTCGAATTTATTGAAAAAAACTGAAAGAAATGTGAAATGTTTAATGTAAAAATGTTTTATCGAAATTATTGTGATGTTGAAATTGATTGTAAACCATGTTGGGGATTATGTTGGAAATTGGGTCAAATTCCCTCGAGTTAACCCACCCCTCGAAATGACGCGCATGACGCGAATTGTGAACGCAGCGAATGAAAAAGCTCGATTTGTAATCTTAATCTTTTTATTGTATTTTTCTTGACCATTTACAAGAACGAATAAACTCAGTGTAATTTTAAACTTCAAACTAGAGTGTCGTGACTGATTACTGTGGAGAAATTGCATTCGATTGACAAAGAACTGGAACCTGAAAACCTGAAAAACCTAATAGTTGGACTAATTATTAGGAACTGAACATTTGATGAGTATTGGAACATTATTGATTGATTTGAGAAATTTAGCAGAGTTTTTTAGACTACTTTAAAAGAGAATTCGCCGAAACCACAGGCGTTGCCGAAGATTTCTTTTCATTTCTATTTTCATTATTTAAATCCTTAGTTTTAAGTTAGAATTTTATTTCTTTGTAAAAGCTTATTTTAAATCTTAATAACAAATTCCAAGTGTAAATTTGTTTATGTCACTCAAGTGAAGTGAAGTCCAATATCCATTCAATAAGAATAAAATAAAGATTCATTTGAAATTAATAAAACTTGTTTTTATTTAATAATTCAGTTAAAGTTTAGTAAAAAAGTGTACTAAGTCTCCAGAGTGAGCAATCCAGAACACTCTCGCATCAAGTGAGAAACGAGATCGTTTCAGCACAAACAATTCTAAACGATTCCAAACAATGCAAGCTACGATTGTTGAGAGATTTTGAAAGAGGTCAAAGTTATTTTTATTCGAAGGGTTGCTGTACAGAAAAGATGCTACCCATCAAAATAGCTGGAAAGTCCCATCGCGAGACCGCATATGTTTTAAGAGAAGGAGCGGGGCAAAAGAGAACGCGACTGATGCTTGTTGGATCAATTCCGGACACATCCAGCGCCCCACTATTTACCAACACAGGTCCAATAGCTAGTTTCTTCCAACTGTGTTCCAATAAAATTGATTTCGAAGGTTTGATAAATTGCCCACATGAGCAGCAGCCATGCCAATGGCTTGCTCGGATTAGGATGCCGGCCGAAATTCTGACTTTCCGGACACCGGGTTCCTGAATTGTCCGCACAACACCTTACTAGATTAGCGTCGTCTACGGAGGTGGGCGATTTGAGATAATCCCAAGATGAGTTGCTTTCGCAAATGTAAGCACACATCCAAAGTTACGAACAATTTCCTGATTTATGGCATCCGCAAATGTATGCCGGGAGAAAGGGTTTTGATTGGCCACGCAACTTGAGATCCCACACGTAAGAAATGTGTGGATAAAACGTGTAGCGGCAGAGCCACCTGCAATTCCACGACAATGGTTGCAGAAAAGACCAGTCGCCATTCCATTCAGCATGGTGACGCTCCAGTTGCTATTGCTAACCATCAATTGGCACACCCAAATGTTTAGTCATTACTAGATGTAATTCGAAAACTGGAGCATTGGTACAGCAGAGAGTACGGTTTGCTGCATCGTGAAATTTTAACCAGAAGAGAGTGAAAGCTGAAGTATGCTCTAAACGATAGAAAGGTGAGGCCACAGTATAGAGAAGAGACAGTAGGCTAAAGTGGGCCAAGGCATGGCTAATAGTTTGATCTGCGCATGCCTGTAAATATTTGCACCCCACCTGGCAGCTGCACAGTAAAACTGTAGAAATTTGTATTAAGCAGTGTGGAATTTTTCTTCTGCATTTAAAAATACAAATTAATAAATTTTTTTCCTACTTGAAATGAGGGTTAAAAGTGGAAGATACTGTGGAGCAATTAATTGTTCTAATAACACAAAAGGAAATCCAGATCTATAATTTTTTAGATTTCCTAAAGATCCAGAAAGGTAAACATTCATTCAAAATTCAAATTCAATCAAAGCTAAACTTTGTGACCGCATTGCGATCACTAGCCAAACCAGTGGCCAAACTTGAAGCAACATCCACTAAGTGGAGTTGCCAAACCAGCAGTCCGCTGGGGATCTTCAGGGTCCACTATAAAAAGGTACCCCAAAAGAGAGAGGCAGTCTTTTGCTAGACTGGCAGCATGATGGGACATCAGTCCCGACATGCTTGCCAGACAGGCAAGTGAAGCCGTCCTCGCGACATAGGCGTGACCTAGGAGGTCGTGAAGCCCGGTTGACTACCGGTGACAATGAATAATACAGACTCTGCGCCCATGCAGTCCTTACTGACCACGTGGTTGTTGCTTGACTTGGGCTGTGCTATGATACATGGCACAGGTTTAGGAATGACGAGAACTAGAGACTAACGCCTAGACAACCAGTATATAATAAAGGCCACTTTACCAAATACATGTTTCTAGTTGTTTTATTTCTATGAAGTGAAAAGGCGTCCATTGCCATACTGGTGTCCCCACACCAATATGGTAAGACCCGCCCAATCACAACTTTTGTATATGACATTTAGAATAAAATTTTTTTTTAAATTAAATAGGAGTAAACAATGGGTGATAAACACGCGTCATTCAGATCTCGATGGGAAAACACCAGACAATTTATATAAAAATATAAATTTATGCAGTATACATTTCAGTTACAGTATGTTTATAAATATACAGAAACAAAATTCTTTGGTATGGAATACTGTACCAACAGAATTTAATGTTCCAAACAAGCCAAAACCTCTTGAAAATAAAAAGAAAACCAAATCTTCACTCGGTTTGAGAACAGGTATAAGTTTTAACAAAATATTTTAATAATTTTCAACAGTAATTTTATTATATTTATAAAATCTGCAGCTGATAATCAAACTCAAAATCAAACCGGAAAAAGAAAAAAAATTAACAAAACTGAACACAACAAACAATCCGATGTCCAAGGCCGAGCTTTTACATGCAAATAAGGCCATTTTTCAGCAAGTCAGAAGCGCTACCCACACAATCAGCCGATGAGAGAAAGTTCAACGTGGTTCAGGGCCTAGGATCTAGAAAATCAGACATGGTGAAGCACTTCTGAAATTCAGAAAACGACATCCTTTTCCAGAGACTGTTTTTTGAACGATTCAGTATTGTATACTAAAAATTTTGTTATTGATAAGAAACTCATTACCTTTATTTTCAGAGAAATAAGCCGACCAATTCGCGTTGGTCTATCGGGCAAGAAGCAAAGGTCCCTAAGAAACAACCGGTCTGATAGACGCTCACGGTGACCATACAATAATCCTGCGAAGAACTCCTAGCGCAGAGCCTTTTCGACATCGATTTGAAGATTTTAGACCAAGTAGAAATTTCCGAACTACAGGCGGAACCAGGGACCAACAACAGCCCTTTAGAAAAAGCCACTTCCCTAACAACCGAGAAAGGGTCGTGGCAGCTACTCTCGAGATGGTGAAAGCCTAGGTTAATTATTTTTCATTTCCCGATTCCTGATTTTTCTGACAAGGAGTTCTGTACGAATTAGGGGTCCTTCCTATTGGTTTAAGCCCTGCCCCTTTTCTTTTCACCAAAATTTTTAGAGCCGTTGCCGCCTATCTTAGATCTCTTTATGTACGCTTGGCAGTATATTTAGACAACTGGTTTTTTGTTAACCCTTCTCTTAACCTCCTCATTAGACAACGAGACTTTATTTGCCTTCTGTTTCGTGCCCTAGATTTTATCGTAAATTCTGAAAAATCTATTCTAACCCCCACGACTTCCATCACATTTTTGGGTTTTCTTATAAACTCTGAAACCATGACAATTTCCCTTCCCCCTGACAGAATTGAGAATATTTTACAATCACTTCAAAAATTACTTGAAGCTAAATCTTGCTCTATTAGGGAACTTGCATCCATTATTGGAAAATTAAATGCTGCTACAGTGGCCATTTCATCTGCCCCCCTACATTATCGAGGTTTACAACACCTTAAGTTTCGCAACTTTACAGATGGGGATTACGAAGCCTCTTGTGTTCTCAATGATGAAGCTCGCACACGGCTCCTTTGGTGGAAACACAACCTAAGATTTTGCAGGCTAGATCGCTCCTTCCTAAACCCCTTCTATTTTCTTTTGACTCAGATGCTTCCCTTTCAGGGTGGGATGCTAGTTCTTCCGGGGTTCAAATTGGTGAGACTTGGCCCTTAGTTTTAACCAAAAAACATATTAATGTTCTAGAACTTCTAGCGGCCTTTTGAGGGTTAAAATCCTTTGCCAAAGAATTTTCCGGGAGAATAGTAAAAATTAGGATAGATAATACTGCGGCTATTGCCGCCATTAATCATTTGGGCAGTGCCAGGTCAGCAGACCTCACAGCCGTTGCCCAAGACCGCAGGAGATTAGATGTTAGAACGCAGCATTTTTGCATCCATTTCACAGTTCTGGGGTCCCATTGCGGTTGACCTTTTTGCTGCTACACACAACGCCCAGTTAGATATCTTCTTCAGTTGGAAACCAGACCCAGCTGCCAAAGCAACTGATGCTCTAGTTCAGGATTGGTGCTCTGGGATTATGTACGCTTTTCCACCCGTTTGCCTAATTGCTAAATGCTTACTGAAGATTCGTAATGCCACGGAACCCACTAGAGTGACCCTGATCACCCTTTTTTGGCCCAGTCAGGCATGGTTTCCGGTGATTTACCTATCATTAAATGTTGAATTTAATTATTAATAGATTTTATTTCCAGTTGATCTGGTCTCTCTCAGTGGAACCGCCGCTTCGGCTCCCTCGAATTCCACGCCTCCTGATCAATGCCCAAAACCAGACTCACCCGTTGGTCCAATCAAATATTATTCAATTAGCTGCCTGGAAGCTGTCGTCAGTCGTCTCTGAGACGAAAAACTTCTAGTCCACGCTTCCAGCCTGGTGGGAGCATCCTGGCAGTCCTCATTTAATAAGATCTATGACGGACACTGGAAGACTTGGTGCAGTTGGGCTTCCAGAAACAATGTGGAGCCTTTTCAACCATCTGCCATAAATCTGTCAAATTATTTGACCTCGCTGTTCAGAGAAAATCTGGCTTTAAGCGCAATAAATGCCCACCGTTCAGCTATTTCTCAAACTATTAATTTAATTTCGTTCTTAGAATTAGGTTCTCATCCCTTGGTCCGGCACGTTATGAAGGGCATCGCAAATTCCCGACCCCAAATTCCCAAATACTCTTCAATTTGGCATGTTGGACCTGTCCTCTTCTTTCTTAAGTCTAGATTTCATTTATTATCAACTTTCTCTAAGTTGGACATTAACAGACACGTCTCTACTTTATTAGCCCTCTCTTTAGCAAGTAGGACCTCAGATCTCAAACTCCTCTCATCGAAGGTCAGTTTCTCCTGTAACTCCTGCTCGCTTCCTCTACTAGGGAAAAGGAAATCAGCATCCACAATCTCCTTTGTCCTTTCTTATTTTGAGGACAAGGAACTGTGCCCGGTTACAGCAATCAAATTCTATTTACAACACTCAGCCCACTTTCGCGAAGATTCTATTCAATTCTTTTTGGCCTCTATTGCAAGGTGGATTAAGGACACATTCCATATGGCCGGTGTCAATACTATTATTTTTTCGGCCCACTCCACACGTGCGGCGACTACCACCTTCGTATGGTCCAAAGGAGTTAATTTGGCTCATATTTTGCGAGCAGCGGATTGGTCTTCTGCTTCAACCTTCTTTAAGTTTTATAATCACCCAATTGAACAAATTTCAAGTGATTTTACATCGGTAGTTCTTGAGGCTACGAAGAGCCTTTGGTAAACATCATTTATTGCCTAGATACAATATAATTGGATATTTTGCTAAGTTATAAAGCAAAATATTAATTATATAAATAAGGCAATAAATGTTGTTAATTCCCACCCTTATGATAATTGTAAACTGGGATTGTAAAATTTTCTCCACCCTTCATAACATTTATTACAGACTGTTTTTTCTTGCTCTTGCAGATCGCCAATGAGTCAATCTGCTGTGATACCTGACTTGTAATTTCAGTAAATAAAAATTGATTTTATTCCTGAAAGAGTTTTCCCTTTATTCCTCAGTTCCTTAAAATAGGACTGGGGATTGGGTCTTGAGCTAGACCAGGGATGAGGATCAAACCCTGCCTCTATTTTCTTTAAAGTATTAGATATTAAATTACTGTTTGGACAAGCCTTTAATAAACAACATTTATTGCCTTATTTATATAATTAATATTTTGCTTCATAACTTAGCAAAATATCCAATTTTAAGCACCATTTAGAATGTATAGCCATTTAGAAAATGATTCAACTACTGAAGAAAGAGTAAATACCATTAATTTAATGCAATTGTAAGTTAATATGATTGATTAATGTTTTTTTTACACTTTACTATAGCAGAATGAACGTAATTTATCCACAAAAATGACCAACAGTTGTTTAATTGATGGAGTAAACAATGATGGTCGCTTTGTGAGATTTCATAGTGAAATAGCTAAAATAAGAAACATCTTGATGCTTTATAGAGAATACCAAGTAATCTACACATTCAACTATTAATCTTATTTACTTCAATTAGACTATATTACAAAATCAACAAAAAATTATGTCGGCGTTTAACAAATTGCAGGAAGAAAAAACTTAGATTTTAACTCTTGTGGTGACCTCAAATTTACTTTGAGGTTTCACTACATTTCTCCTTTTATATTATGAAAATATAATATAAATATTAT
>JAQFXT010002595.1:0-11568 GCA_034683725.1 Strigamia crassipes
ATGTTCAAAAAGACTGATTGAGTGTTCCCTCTAGTGGGAATTATTAGCAACATTAAAACAACATTATGTTATCACATATCGCACTATTTGCATTACTATTTTAAACTTATTAAAACGTGCATTTTCTTCCGGTACGGATTCATTTAAGAAATGCAATTTTCAATATTGACACCACACCCAGAATATCCATGCCCCACCACTGATAAAACTATATTTTTAAACATTTTTCTATTTAAACACGCATCACGACAACACCAATTAGAACAAATTCCGATTTAATTTTCCTCCTTTTCCAGCTCATTACCGAATACCAAGACATCAACGTCACTGTGGATTTGGCGGCGTGCCAAGGTAAACAAACCCACACACAAAATCAATTATTCCTAAACTTTCCTTCCCATTTAGTGCCAGTCATCGAGTTGTTTGAGAAGATGGGCACTCTACAACTTGTACCTGAAAGCAACATCTTCCCGACCATACATGACGCAGTTCTGTACAGTTGTATCGGAAAGGACTGCTCTCGGGTAAGAAGAAATACCTGCACGTACATGTAGAAACTAACTCTCTACTAGCAATAACCAAAAAAAAAAAAAAAAAAAACTCTTGTACATGCATCACTGCAACATTTCTTCTCGGTGGCTGGATTGATTGATTGATTGATTTTTTAATTTGTATAATTTCGATTGGCATTCTTCAAGTATAATTTGAAAATTTCCCATTTTGTGCATGCAAAGTAACGTAAACCAATTCGAATTCGGTTGACTTTTCCTTTGAAATGATGCGAGTGGACGGCGATATCAATATTATATTTATTATGTTTTTGTATTGTTTCCCAGATATCTGTCAGTGGAGTTTCTACTGAAAGCAACTTTTGATCTTCGACTGATTTGTTGGGTGGGCGGGCGGGCGCCATCTTTGATTTGTATTAACTATAGTAAACTGATGCTTCCTGTGATGTCTTAGACGAAACTATTTTGTATTGATATATAATAATCAATGACGCTCCTCGTTTTGGAGCTTGTTTATCCTGTAATATTTAAAAAAAAAAAAAAAAAAGATAATTTCTATTTAATTATTGTGAGAACTAATTTTTTTTTTAATATATTAAACGAGTAATTTCGAATTTGCATCTACGATCAAATACGTCCTAATTACAAGAAAATGACTATTTTTATTATTATTTTTTACATTTTTTTTGACGCCTATTGTAAAATAGGAGAATTTTTATTTTTTTAAAACCATTATTTCGTGTTATTGTGTAATTTAATCCGCTGAAAACTTGAAGAGTGCCAGATATAACGCATACTCTTTCGGTGTAATAACTAATTAACATTAGGCTTAAGTTAGGGTTAAAGTGAAATTAACGGGAGATAATTAATAATATTCCTGCATGTTGCCATTGAAACGTTCGGAAATGAAAACTTTTAAATGTCTTTATACTCGACAAATGAAAGTATTTAATAAATTAGGTGAAATCAGATTTGTAAATAAATAAAGCAAAATGGCGGGTGCGGGGAGACTGGGGAGAGCAAAATTAACAAATTGATGAATTCTGTTGTTGCTTGTTAATTTGGGGCCTTATTTTCATTTCTTTTGGCCTTAGAAAAACACAAAGCAGGTTTCTTCACAGCCGTTGATAGAAGACATCGTTTTGCTGGAGTAATATTGTAATTTCAAAGATTTATTGGAAATTGTGATGCGAATCTCAAATTTGTCATAAATAAAATATTAAAAAAAAGGATCGTTGTTACGCTGTTAATTTTACGTTCCTAATACGAAAATATAACAATATAGATTTATATATATATATAAATACGACAATAATTTAAATTAGTTTGGGTTTTAATTTTCTAAGGATTGTGGCAGTGTACTCTCAATGAGAGCTTTGTAAAATGTCGACGTTTGAATGTAATTTATATACTAAGAATTAAAAACTGTTGCAAAATAACTCGTAATGTTCACATCGTTTCTTTTAATTCATGATCTGACTATGTAATTATAATTATACAAAATATATCGATTATATTAGTTACAGAAATGTTGAATTCAGTGGAAGACTATGGATTATTATACCAAGAAGTTTTATATTTTCTACAAATTTCCAAAACAAATATACTTGATGTTTGTATATTCATCTATTCCGTGTCGGGACCCTTCCCGACCAATCCCGGACTCCTTGACCCCACCAAACGCGCCTTCAGCACACGATATCAACCCTTCGTTTATGCCAACCATTCCAACTTCCAAACGTTTTGCTACTCTCCAAGCTTGAGCAATATCACTCGAATAAAAATAACCTGAAATAAAGAAAAATCAATTTTAATTGTCAAAATATTTGTTGGGATTTTTTAAACCTGCTAATCCAGCATTCGAAGCATTCGCCAACGCTAGAGCGTCATCTTCCGAGCGAAATCTAAACATTAAAATTAATTTCCAGTTGAAAATCATCATTAATTGTTGTTTTTACTTCGTTATAACGGCAACAGGACCGAATATTTCCTCCTGACAAATCCTCATGTTGCCCTTGGTCTCGGTAATGAGCGTCGGTTCGTAGAAAAGATCGCCTTTCGGATGGAATTTGCCTCCGATCAAAACGCGAGCACCTTTATCAACCGCATCCTTCACTTTCTCGTCGACGTGCAACGCCTGTTGCTTGTTAATGAGCGGTCCTTGAGTTGTAGCCGAGTCGAAACCGTCGCCAACGACCAATGTTTTCTTTATAGTTTCGGCTAATTTATTCACCAAACGATCGTGGATCCCTTCTTGGACTAGAATGCGGTTCGCACTCACACAAGTCTAAAATAAATGAATAAACAGATATTACCTATTAAAATTATATTTAAAATAAAACAAAACATACTTGACCTGAGTTTCTAAATTTCGACGCCATGATGCCGCTTACAGCGTGGTCAATATTTGCGGAATCAAAAACAATAAATGGCGCGTTACCACCCAATTCCAGAGACAATTTCTTGACCGTTGATGCGGATTGTTGATACAGCAACTTTAAAAAAAAACAAATTAAAAAATTAAAAAATTGAAATATTTCGGATATTTTAAATTTAAATACTTTTCCGACATCACTCGATCCCGTAAACGACAAACCAGCAACTTGTGGGCTCTCGCATAATAATTTCCCGACTGCAGGGGCATTTTCTGACGAGGCCGTCAGAATATTGACAACGCCGGGTGGAATTTTAGCCGCTTCAGCTAACTAAACGTTAAATTAATCAATGTTAAATCGATTCAGGTGCTCGGATCGCACCTTTCCAAGAGCTAAGGCTGATAAAGGCGTGTCTTCTGATGGTTTTATAACACAAGTGCAACCGGCAGCTAAAGCGGCTCCAACTTTGCGCGTGATCATGGCGGAGGGAAAATTCCACTAGAAATTTAAAAAAAAATATTAAAATTAATTATTTTGATTTATTTTCGTGATGTACCGGTGTGATCATTGCAGCAACACCGATCGGTTGACGAATAAAGATCATTTCTTTATTGGGAAATGGTGAGGGAACGACTTCGCCGTAAATCCGACGACATTCTTCGGAAAACCACTCGAAAAACGACGCTGCGTACACAATTTCACCGGCTGATTCTTTTAACGGTTTACCCTAACGTAAATATAAAACAAAATTAATAAATTGATCAAATTAAAAGTATAAAAAAAAAATTAAAACTTGTTCAGCGGTCATCAATTTGGCCAATTCCTCTTGATTTTGCATCATCAAATTGAACCAATTTCGAAGATGGTGACTCCGTTCCTAAAATTTAATAAACAAATAAATAAATAAACAAATAAATAAATAAATAAATAAATAAATAAATAAATAAAATACATAAATAAATAAAAGCAATTTTTTAAATGAGTAATATTTCATATTTACTTTCGCAGTCGTGTTTTTCCACGGCTTAAAAGCGTCGTACGCTTTATTAATGGCGTCTTGGAAATCCTCTACGTTCATATCAGGTACAGATGCCACAACATCTCCGGTGGCTGGATTGTAAACGTCGAACATTTTGCCGCTTTGCGCAGTCACCCATTGCCCGTTGATAAACGCTTTGCTGCACGTTAAATTGTGCACTTTCCGCAATCCAACTCTTGTCTACAAAATATAAATGTAATTTAAGAATTTATAACATTAAATTACTCTATATTCACCTTTAATTTAATCAAGGAGTGCCGAAACAATGCCATTTTCGATATTTCTATAAAGCCACTTTAGCAAAGTTCTCAATCAATTTACTCGATTAAAATCAATCATGTGACATCGCGAGTGCTTTAATGCTTTTTCACCTTCGAATTAGTAATCGTCATTAGTATTTAACGGGATTACACGTTGAATGACTAGAAAATCCCATCAGATATCAAGTAAAAAGATTTAAATTAGGGAATGAACCGTCTTGGACGTCATTTTTTAACATTGTGCACGGCTCTGCAAGTAGCGGGATGAATGTCGTTAGCTGGAGACCGGGAATACGTTGTTGTTACTTGTCAGCATGGACGATAAGACGGAAACTAAAGATGAAGATTCAGAGGTATAAATGGTTTTGTGTTTTGGAATTTATAATTTTTGTGTTGATATTTTATTGCAGGATGTTCTCGTTCTAGTCGAATTAGCTGGGATTATCGGCAGTGATTTCAGCGAGCGAATCAGCGATGGAAATTACAAAATACTCGTTAATTTCTGCACTTTTAGACGTTTAAAATCATAAATTTAATTATTTTTGTTCCTTTTTAAGGGTATTGAAACTGAAAATCCTATAATTCAAATCGGACACAACGTTTTTTCGGGGGAATTTAAAGATCCGCTTGGCACCATCGCAATTTTTGAAGAAAAACTACAAGAAAGTATTAAAATTGAAATTTTTTCGTGATAAAATAATAGAAAATCAATATATTTTACTAGGTTCTTCCGAGAATAAACAACTGGAGTTAAAACATTTAATTAGCAAGAAATTACGAATGAAAAGGACGTTTATAAACGAGAAAAATCAAAGCTGTTTAGGTATTTCGTCACTAGGTTTCGCTTTTGAAAATTTATTGTTTCTTTTATTTTAGGCATTTCAAAGGATTAAATCAGTGTCCATATGAGAAATAATGTATAAATAAACAATAAAAATAATTAAGTTTAAAAATCCGGCGCAAATATAAATTTTCCTCTGTATTTGTTCGGCAATTTGACAACATTTGTGCACGGAATTTGTCCTGGAACTTCACATATGCAATGCCTGCTGCATCCAAGCCCGAAATTTGCCGGGTTATCGATTTTGATTTTCGCTTGATTTTCTTCCCGAAGAACTTCCCTACAAAACAATAATTAAAATTCTCTGTAAAATACATCAAAAATCGCGTATATTACTCCGATTTTCCGAGAATTCTGTTTAAATGATCGTGAATTTCATCCTTGCTTTTATTAAAAACGTCCATCAACACTTCCCGGCCGTCATCTATTAAAAAAATCAAACAAAATAATAAATTACTGAATAAAATCACAAAAATTAATTCAATTTTCACCCAAATAGCAACGAATGAATGGCGTCGGCGTTAAATTTCGGAAAGTTACTATTTGCACTTGCGGATTTTTGTACTGTATTTGTGGAAAATACCAAAAAATAAAATCCCTGCAAATAACAAATTAAAATGTAAAAATTAAAACCAAAATTCAATGTTATTTCAATTTTTTAATGCAAAATTACCTCGCGCCTGCATGTTCATCACCACGCTGGTTGTAGTTAACCGTCATAATTTTGACGCACTCCTTAAAATGAATTTTGCCGCTTTCCAAATACTTTAAAGTCCTCCTAATAGGAGATACACCTTTCATAAACGGCATTTTGCAACCTCAAAGTGCTTTCCCGACCTTTCGGGCCTTTTTAACTCGTAAAAACAACAAAATTGTTCCTTCCCTAGCGGCGGCTGGGAGAAACAAGTAAAATGTAAATAAGACCCAACTGCGGCCTACCTACACGAGACGTCATCGGAATGCTGCGAGTGCGAGATTTCCCTACCTGATCTGGGTAAGTGCGCTAAAAGATACATACAAACACCTAAGATATTTCCGGATTGTCGGATTTACAATGTTTTGAAGGTTTTCTCTGCATTAACGTTTAATTAGGAAATCGCATGATCAACAAAGATGGCGTCGTCGACTGCTGCTGGGGACAAGAACGTGAATCGAGTAGCGCTATGCTCGGCGATATTTGCGGGATTCGCATATGTGGGGTATACCGTCGTGAGAAATGCTATATGTCGTCGAGGACGAGGTAGAGATGACCGAGGTATGTTTATTATAAAAAGCGAAACATCGAGAGATTCTAAATTTGGCAACGTAAAAACTAAACACATTTCGTCAATGACCTAGAAATAATCGATATCGACTGAAAAAAAGCGAAAAAATGCATTGAAAACACTAATTTGAGGTGTTTTGTTGCATTTAATTGTGATCAAACGTGTTACTGATGTTTATTGTTACAATTTGACCATTATTTTTTCTTTTTTTTTTTTTCAAAAAAAAAAAAAACGAGGGGAATAAAAGAGAGAATTTTTTATCAAATTGAGATTAATCTTTCATGGGGAATACTACCAGGGATTAAATTCGGGTAATTTTCTCTTTTTACATGCTTATTACATAACAAAAGTGGACACTTAAAGAGCCACTTCCACAGAAATGCTTAAAAAATGATATAATAATCGAATTTGGGTGGAAATTTGTTTGGTTAATAATCACCGGGTCAATTTAGACCTCATAAATTGCAACTTTTGCGTCTTGTTGTGGAAAAATGGAAATAAATTAGCGCCAAACACTTCCCAAACTGTTTGAGCGGCCAAAACCGTAAAAAGTGATAGAAAAATGTCCAAATTGGGCTGCAAAACCAGAAAAAGTGATGAAAAAATTTCCAAATTGTCCAAAATTTGCCCAAAAACTAGAAAAAGTGGTTGAAAAATGGCCAAATTTGGTCCAAAACCAAAAAAAAGTGATTGAAAAATGGCCAAATTTGGCCCAAAACCAAAAAAAAGTGATGGAAAAATGGCCAAATGTGTAAAAAGTGATGCTAAAATGGCCAAATTTGGCTCTAAATCCAGAAAAAGTGATGAAAAAATGTCCAAATTGTGCAAGTTTGGCCCAAAACTAAAAAAAGTGATGGAAATAATGGCCAAATTTGGCCCAAAACTAAAAAAAGTGATGAAAATAATGACCAAATGTGTAAAAAGTGATGCTAAAATGGCCAAATTTGGCTCTAAATCCAGAAAAAGTGATGTAAAAATGGCCAAAAAGTGCAAATTGGGCCCCAAAACACTAACGGTGCAATTTGGGGCCCAAATTGACCTTTAAAAAAAAAAAAGGGTTATTGTTTATTGTAAAATTATAAATTGTGCGTGATAAACACAAGTTTTAGGTCTCATGTTCACAGAGGAAGAAGAAGTGGTTTTGACCATTCGTCGCTTCAGTGTTGCCAGTCAGACAGATCTCCTGTTGGGGAACCTGGACTGCTCGAGTGCCATTGGGATCCTTCGGCCGATGACAGTCCAAGACCGAATCCGCGAATTAAACTTGCGCGCGCGACAATTCGGCGAATGCAGCAGCGTAATTTGTACACCGGGTCATTCGCCGGTGCTGAAGCCACGAAGCCTTCAAACAACGCCCTGGAGTTCGCCACGCATCTTGAGTCCCGTTGACATCCAGCATTTCCTGAGTCGATCAGCTGAGAATTTGAGTATCGCCACTTTGACCCCGCCAGCATCGCCGCGTTTACGTCGCAACAAGACCAGGAAGGGCTCGCGGGGCCCTCTCTGGGAATTGAAGGGAATCGAGGGCGGCAGCGGGCTGGAGAACGCGCTGCCCAATGGGAACCAGATCAGCGAGGTGCATATTCTCCTGAAGGACTCGGAAGAATCGTTGAAGAATCGGTTGGATGGTTTGTATAATAGGGGCAGGGTCATCACGCCCTACGAGGCTAAGAGTCTCGTCGCGTTGTTGCACACGGGTGATGAGGAGTTGTTGAATAGGACGTTGACGACCGTCGCCAATTGCGCCACTTTTTCCATTAATCAGGTCAATTTTTTATTGATTTTTTTTTAATTAATTTTTTAATTAATTTTTTATTAATTTTTTTTAAATTTTTTTTTAGGACTTTTTACGTGAGGCAGGATGTTTACCTATTTTAAAAACTGTGGCTTGCAGTTCCAAACTTTCTGTACAAATTACCGCTGCGAAAGCTATTGGGAATATGGCAGTCAATCAGGAAAATCAGAAGGAATTGAAGGTGCATTTTTGGTTTTTGGTTTGTTTTTTTTTTGGATGATTTTTGTTTATTTTTGTGCATTAAAGAGCGTTTGGTGTACCTTAAAACTAAGATTTATTTTTATGCTAAAAAATTTGATTTTTCAATTTAAAAAAATAAATTTTTATGTAAAAGTTTATTTTTATACTAAAAACAAGCTTATTTTTATGAAAATATGTCTACATTTAAGCTAGAAATATCAAATTTTATGCTGGAAATATCAAATTTTATGCTAAAAATATCAAATTTTATGCTAAAAATATCAAATTTTATGCTAAAAATACAAATTTTATGCTAAAAATACAAATTTTATGCTAGAAATATCAAATTTTAAGCTAGAAAAACCAAATTTTATGCTAGAAATATCAAATTTTATGCTAGAAATATCAAATTTTATGCTAAAAATGCCAAAAATGCTATAAAAAAAGTCAATTTTTATGCTCAAAATGCTCAAAAAGTCAATTTTTATGCGCAAAATGCTCAAAATGGCCATTTTTATACTAAAAACGCTTGAAAATATTAATTTTTGCGATGAAACTGTTTTATTTTTATGCAAATATGAAAAATTTTTTCTGTAAAAGTCAATATTTTATCTGCAAAAGTTCACTTTTTCGATAAAAATAATTTAATTTTTCTATGCTTTGTCATCTGAATTACGATAAAACTAAATTGTTTTAAAATGTTATTTACACATGGATTATCTAACTATTCGCAGGCATGCATCCCAATACTATTAGAAAACCTAGACGTAGAGGATGAGAGCGATAACCTGAAGATCTCATCACTCGTAGCCCTAACCAACTTGGCCATTCTGCCCGACTGGCACGCATCTTTCCTCCATTCCGTGCAGACTATAATGTCGCTCATAGACGCCGAAGACGATGTGGTACAACTACAAGCCGTACGGCTCCTCGTAAACCTATCGTGCAACAGAGAAATGGTTCCACACTTGCTGGCAGCACAGGTCCACCAAAAAAAACAAAAAAAACAAAAAAATTCCAAAATTTAATATTTAATCATTTAATAATTATCTAATTGCAGGCACCAAAGAATTTACTCAATCTCCTGGATCCATCTACTCATGACGATCTGGTTTTGCGTCTAACGACTCTCTTGATGCATTTAGTCGTGACGGTTCAGCGAGACGGCATTGAAGCTTCGGAACTCCCCACTCTCGACAAAGCAGCGTCGCCCGACACATTCTACGCGGCCATTTACGGACACAACACATTCGAAAAGATCTGCAATAAAATATTCGTACTAACGAACCACAGAATGGACGACGTCAGAGCAAACGCACGCCGAATATACGAGTCGATGTGTTCTAGTAACAGCTAAACTTAAAAACAAAACAAGAAATTATTAAAAATACATCGACTGTAATAACTTTTATTCCAGTTAGAGTATCAGATGTTTAATAATTTGTTGATAGATGGCGAAATACGGCAAATTCTAGACTCGAATTTGGTGGAATTTCGAAAAGTTAAACTGAAATTTTTGACTTTTCCTTTTATTTCACTATTTTCACGTAATGTTAATTGCCATTTGCCACCACTAATGTAATTACGTAACCCGTACGTGTATTTTGATGTATTTCGATTAGCTTTAACGTGTACAGCATCGTGAAAAATACCGTAAAGTTAAAAGTGCAAGTGCCATAAGTGTAGTACGAACAGTTGTATATCACCTCGATTTTTTTAATTGTTTTCATTAACTAGTCACGTTTTTGTTTAATTCATACGTGTATATAGTTGTGCATTGAGTGTAGTTGTATCATTTTAAGGTGATTACGAATTCCATTTATTTTATCATTTTATTTAACTCATTGTTTTTAAAAGTCACAATAAAGGATTTATTTTCACATTTTGTACGTATCGATTAAACACACACACGCAACACTAAGAGTCTTTCTTTAACTGCTTCGTAAGGTCGATTTGCTGCTGCAGCAACGTTATATTCTGTATTCGTTTCATTTGCTGACGCTCGACGTCCAAAATAACGCCGTCATGGAGTCGCTGAAGATCGCTGTGCTGTTTGTAGTGCACGTAACACACCGTACTACCGGAAACCAAAATGGCAGCTGTTAAAGTGAGTTTCGCGGGAAGGGACATGTCGAAAACAAACTCTCGGCGATTTTTCTACCACTTTTTTCGCTAATTCACGCGGAAAATGGAGAAATAGACGGGTGAAGGAGCGTAGGAAACGACGAAGCTCGATGAACGACCAGAAACTTGTAATCGAGATTGGCGCTAGATGGCGGCAAGACGATTGAACAGCCAATGAGAAACGGTTTGATTCCAATGCAGGATTCATCATGGCTGGCCTTTGACCACTTCTTTGTCCAGACATCAGAGAGGATCAGATGGTGTTTTAAGTTCAATTATATTAATAATACAACAATTATTTTTTAATCGAAAAATTCTACGAGCACAACGATGGCTCAAGTGTCGAGTTTGCTCATCTCTTTCAAGACAAAGGTTTGTAGAAAAATTTTCTCGTTCAACTTGTGTCATGGATCGATAATGTCAGTAAGTGTCCAGGAAGTGTCAGTCGGGTGTTATTTCAAATGGCGTCGAATGCTACGCCCGCGAGTCGACGCGCGATCTCGAAGCGATTTCGCCCCGTTGCCGTAACTCGGGCATCAAGTTGAAATGAAATGCGATTACGTCGCATTAATTCAAAGCTAACGAAATAAAAATGGCCATTTTTTTTTTTTTTTTAATATTAAAAAAATTAAAGACCGAGGGAAATGCATTGGGATTCGACTGCGATGACTTGATTTATTGCCAAACATGTGCTGTTTATTAAGCGCTGGATCAAATTATGTTTTGCAGATTGAAGAAGCGGTTGGGCTGGTTCCGAACATGCCGGCGGATGAGAAGCTCAAAGCGGTGCAGTTTTGGAACGTCGTGTCGGAGAAACTGCAAGAAATTGTAAATAACAGCGCTGCTGACATCAGTGCACTTGCACTTGAGCAGCTAGAGAAGGACAATGTGGCCAAAGTTAGAATTACAAACAGCTATTGCTGATTTTTATTTTTTTTATTTAATTATTTGATTTATTTAAAAAAAAAAATTTTTTTGGTTTTTTTTTTTGTAGATGGAAATGATGGGCGCGACATTGGAGAAAACTTCAGATGGTGCAACTTTGCATAGTAATGCAAGTAATCCACCGACGGATAAATTGACCGTACCAAATGAGGTGGGTTTTTAGTAGTTTTTAGACTGTTTTTTTTTTTTTTTTTTTTTTTTTTTTTTTTTTTTTTATAATTTTTATTTTTTTTTT
>JAQFXT010002596.1:0-11566 GCA_034683725.1 Strigamia crassipes
CAGGATTTATTTTTGGTCTAAAACATTCAATTTCAGACTAAAAACTTGCTACAGAAAGGCCTCCCAGAATGCAAAGCGGTTTGCATGTGGCGCCACCGGTGGCATAACGGTCTGAACACATGATGAAATCACCCAAACCTGAAGGTTCACGATGAGGTTTATTGAATCCCAAGCCATGATGTAGCAATTACATCACTTAAAGTTCACCAGAGAAAACCAAAAACGTCAAAGATCACGCAACCAACTGGAAACTCCCGAAGCCAAGGTAGCCTGATAATACCCCGCCGACTCCAGAAAATAGACCCCAGAAAAAATGTCGCTGAATGTTCCACCCGCCTTTGGGACTGCCCTGCCACTCTCGCTGGCTGCTTCGCTCGACAATGTCCCTTTTCGCAGTTCCGGTGGACTGCAGGGCAAATGTGCCAACACAGTACCAGGTTAGAAAGTTAGAAGTATTCAGGCAATTACTATCTTACCATCCGTCGTCGGTATTAAATGAATAGTTCCACAAGCCGTTTCCTGATCCCACCGCTTGGTAGCATACCGAATTAAATATTGAAACCCAAATGAAATTGATTTGATTTTTTTTAGGTATTTGGCGAGGTTGTCGTCACAGCCAAAGTGCGGGCGTACAAGCATGGTGGGCAACATTTTGGGCTTAGGTCAGGGGTTGGCAACCTTTTGAGACGGAAGAGCCAAAAGTTACAATTTACAAAATTTCCCAGTTTTTAAAAAGCGACTAACATTTTTGTTTCAATATTACGGTAATGAATTAATACAATATTAAATTAGGTCCCATACAGCCGGCTAGTTCACAGCACGGCTGTAGGGCTGGGCCTGGTTCCCAAGTGGCTGTAAGCTGTCCGTCTGCAGGTTGCCGACCTCCTGGCTTAGGAGACTGACACGGAAAGAATATTGTTATATCCAGCACTCATAAAAATCCGAAATCCATAAGAAAATTGTAAAGTACTAACAATGTGTTGCTGCAAATCGTTGTTGCTAGGCAGCACAGAGTAAATAAAACCATTGTCAGCTGATTTTGACTCAAAAACAAAACATCTTTTCTTTCTTAAACCATTTTAGCCCGAGTTCCACTAGGGACTCAGATCCAACTTATGAGTGATACTAAGAACATCACAAATATTCTGTTGGACATGTGGATTTCAAGTGCCTATTTAATAAAGTAAAAAAAAATTGTCACTTTTTTGAGAAATTTCTAATAATTTCATTTGTTGGCAATTTGACAACACTGAAGTCAGCAAGTGTTAACATGAATCACACAATTAGCTAGTATTGTAATTTCTTGAGTTGAAATTATGCAAATTATTTCAATTTAGACAAATTTAGAAAACCACAAAAGCTACAGATGAGAATCGGTTAAGGGATTCTATTCAGATTAAATCGGTTTCTCCTATTGAATTAGAAAAAAATTGAGTTTACTATACTGTGGGTTTAAGTTTCACATCAAACTTGATATACTTTTGAGCCACACTATTCAAACTAGTTAGCCAACAAATATGTGGCTCACAAATGCAAACACAATTTCACAAATTCAATCATCCGAAGATGACTTAAGGTAAATGCTACACTCTTACATTTGAATGCAGTCTTACACAATACCTAAGCATTTGAGAATTAATCGAAAATGGATTCGAAACAAAATACAAGTGTATTCTTCCATTCGCGATAGAACATCAACAACGACGCAATGGCGAAACGTTCGAAAATGGAACACAAACATCACAATCCAAAGCAATATTAATACATTTTTCAGAGAAAATTCAGAGAAAATTCGAGCGGAAAATTAACACACGAAATATCACAGAATCGAGCAATGAACAGTTGTCAAAGTAATAAAAATGCATAAATCCTATCCGAAACCGACGAAAACTATACCAACGAGACGATTGAAGACACTAGAATAAAGGATTGATTACCAAAACAGCGGATGCATCGAGAATTTGAAGATGGACAAAAACGAAATTCGAACGATAAAGAGAGCACTTCAAACCGTAATTGACACTTACGGAAGCGGAAGTTAAGCGGATTGCACGCTGGGAAATCCTTGTGGCAACGCTATCGCGTGGTGAAATGCTCAATCGAGTTTGAATCATCATTCAACTGCATCAATTTACTTCAGCAAAACAACATTTTAAAGCCTATTTACTTCAGCAAAACAACATTTTAAAGCCTATTTACTTCAGCAAAACAACATTTTAAAGCCTATTTACTTCAGCAAAACAACATAAAATGTTGTATTTACTTCATGTTTCTTGTGTAACCGTTGATAGTTCAGCTGGTAGAGCGGTGGACTGTAGTGGACTTTCTCCAGTCATCCATAGGTCGCTGGTTCAAAACCGGCTCCACAAAACTTAAATTTTTATCGCTTCTGTTATTTTTATCAAGTTTATTTCGACTTTTTCAATTAATCACAAATACAAACTAGCAAAAAAAAATTTTTTTTCCCTTCAAAAACTCAAAAACATGATTTATGTGATTGAAAGCTATGCAGTGAAGTTAAAGCGGAGTGTACAGGATCTATACAGACAACATTGCCGCGTCATCAAAAACAAAACAGGAATTGTTTCCTTGTAAACAATCGGTTGAATGTCGACTCACGAGTCGAGGCAACAACCATCACGAGTGTGTGCACTGTTTTCTTTTAGCCTACTAGCAAAGAAAAGTGAGACAGGAGGAAAAAAAATTGAAATGGGGGAGTCGGACACGAAAACCGTTTAATCGTGGTTCCACCCGTTCCCCGCCGAAAAAAAAATTAAATATTAGGAGAAAAATGATGAGTTATAAATCCTAACCGATTTGCAAGCGACTTGAGCACATTTTCCCACCTCATCAAACACCATTCCTCCTTGAAGATTGTTTTCTCCAAAGGAAAAAAAAAAAAAAAAAAAATTATAGTTTAAAAACAGAGAAAATATATATATTTTTTTAAATGGAAAGCGGTACAGGAAACGTGCTCCTTCGTCGTCTATTCGGTAAAAACAACAAGAAAAGTCACGAAGATTTAGCGAACGAATCGCACGATTCGTTCTCGGGCGAGCTGGCGGGTTCGTCGACGGACGAGGTGCAAAACGTGGGCCAAATCGGAGGATCGAGCAGCACGTCCATCGTATTGAAGGATGCCGATAGTTTGTTGCAATATCTGAAAAGGTTGAATCTCGTAACGGAAGATGTTTCTGCGAAACAGAACCGCAAGTGGAGCGACCAGGAGTCGAGTTTGCACCAGGAGGCCGAGAAACTCGACACGCAGTACCGGGAAGTGGAAGCGACGCTCAAGAACATCGCTGTCGTCAAAAACCAACTGAAAGCCGTAAAAAAAGACCAGCGAAACATGGCCACGACCATAGATGCCTTGCAACGACAAGGTAAAACCATAGACCTAAATACAATGGACTGCGCACTCGTAATGGCACCCTTGCTGAATGAGTTGGAGGAATCGTTGAGGGAAATTGACGTAACGAGCTGCTCCTCACTTCCTGTTTCATCATTCTTGCACTGAATTCAATTTTATTTTGTAAATTGTAAATAATTTTTTTTTACATCCAATTTTTTTTTAACCAATTACATGCAATAGTAAATGGATTAGAACAATATTGGAATGGATACAAAAAATATAAACAGCTAAAAACAGTATTTAAACAAATTAAAACAGTATAAACAGATGTTTAATGAACAAAAACAACTATTAACAGATAAAAACAAATGAAAACCGTTATAAATGGTTGTGAAGGCAGTATTTACCGAGCACAGTTCAGAAATTTTGTCAAGATTCAAATTTCAGGCAGCCATAGCAGCAACGAAATTGCAGTCCGATCACGTGACTTCCTCTTGCTGCCAGCTTCCTACCCACAATTCATGAGTGCGAAGTCCAGTATATTTAAGTCTATGATAAAACGCTTAAAACGGAACAAGTTGCGGAAATTGTCAAATAAAGTGTTAAAATTTGAATTCTCACAGAAGAAGCTGTCATGGAGGCAGAAATACGTAAATTTGAGGAAGGACTGCTGAGCCAATACCGGAAATCCTTGTTCAGCGGAGAGTGCAAAATGGCGGAGTTGGAGGCGCTTCAAGCCACAGTGTCGCACAAAAAACGGGCGCTTGAGTTGTTGGATGAATTAATTTCACGGGCTCTGACGATGCCAACTACTAGCGATGCCAATGCGTTGTCGTTGAAAGCCGTGGCGAGGAGAGGCGCGAGGATACCGGCTGCTAGGACGGAGGCACTGCGGGCGCATGCGCGCGCTAGACGACGCGATCGCGACATCAGAGCTGAACGGGCGGCGGGTATTCACGGGTTTAGTGCAGCTGTAGATTCCACTTCGGATTTGCCGCGCCCGGACACGAGTATACGGACACTTTTTGGTGATTTGTTTACGCAGACGGGCCACGAGGAACCCGAAATTATTCCTTTGACGTATTTTGAAACTTCGGTTTAATTATTATTGTCAATTTTATTTTTTATTTTTTTTTATTTCAAATAAGAAAATGTTGGAATACAAAATTTGTCAAGTTTTAAGAACATTTTTGAATTATTTTATTTTTTCTTGTGAAAAAACATGAGATGCTGTTTTTAACATCAACTTTTGCTAATCTATTTTGTACATTCGATAGTTTTTTGAGCTCGGTAAAAAAAAATAGAAAAAATAAAAAATTATTAAGGACGATTAAAAGATGAGTGAGAAAAACATCCGATTCTCAGTTTAATACGTTGCTGCTCAATCAAATACAATTTGGGATTGGCGGAATACCATGTGGTACTGGACGCTTGTCACTATGAAGAAAGAACGCGCTAGAAACTGGCTAACATTCGCGGTCCCTTCTGCGACCCCCTAGCAATAGGTGGAGCTGCGGCCCAATTATGGCCAATCGGACACAGGGACACGGCAGACCGGAAGTCGCGTGCACGGGGTCTCGAAGACATCGATAAGGCAGTCTGTTCCGTGACTCTGCATGGGTAAGACCCTAGTGGTCTGTTTCCCGTGGTCGCAAGAGACCCGCCATGATGCACGGCGACTTCTGGCTTTGTGTGCCTATTCTGCGGACCACAGGGACCCGAGCGTCCTAGTCATGGTGCAATAGAAATCAACAAGAGCTCGCTGATTGCGTGACCAGCGGTCAGGACATTGGGATGGAGTTAAGGAAATCACACCTAGGTGCACTGGCCTCTAGACAAACCAGATAAATAAAGAAAACTTACGTTTAAATAGTGCGTCTTTGTTTGTTTCATTGTAATTAACGTGTGTTGCATCCAGCGACATGTGGCTGTCCCCTTGACCACGTGGCGACCGTGACCAAACACAATTTTATATTGGTTATGGTCTTTATTGGTTGTGTGTTGTCTAGGGGTTAGTTCCCAGTCGTGCCTTTCCTAGCCTGTGCCACGTTGCCATGACAGAGCCTACATGGTTTATCGGGAACCATGTGGGCGGCAAAGTATTTCATCGTTTGCCTGTCGTTAACCGGACTATGCTTGACCATTTCAGGTCACGTCCATGATGGTTCATGGATGGTTTTTAGCATCTTCGGGACGTGACCCATTTGCAAACTGCTTCCTTGGCATCTTGGGGCCATGAAGGCCCCGTTAAAACAACTTCCGATTCCGACTTGTCCCCAGTGGTCAGGAGGCCACTTCCGGCTGGCAACTCCACCTGGTGGACATTGTCCAAAGTGGGCCAGCAACAAAAAAAAAATTATTTTTAGACATAAAAAGAATGTTAGAGCCACAAATTCATTTTGAAACCTAAAACATTTATTTTTTAGCCAAAACATTCATTTGGCGGCCCAAAACATTCATTTTGTGGCCCAAAACATTAATTTTATGGCCCAAAACATTAATTTTATGGCCCAAAACACTTCGTTGCTAGCAAATAGATTAAATTTGTATCTTATTTTATTTTTATTCAAAAAATAAATAAATTTGTACAAAATTGTTATTTTCTATTCAACGCCTATCGAATTTCCGCTTTGGATTTATCAGCCATAGCAGGCGCAATGTTTTTAGTTTTATTCACCGTTGACGTCATCGGTCGTGGATCGGTTTGAATTTCCGGATTAATTTCTGTGTCAACGAGTCCATTAATGTTTAAAAAAAATCCAATTCCATTCGATTAGTTATTTACCTTTTGATATTTTATCTACTTTAATATTTGCATTGACAACCGGAAGTTCCTTGAGATCGACGGGAACACTAAGATTTTTCAGTTTTCCTTCTTTTCGTTTCTCCACCAGCTCCACGACGACATTGCGTCGTTCTTCGGTCGAGTTTTTCCTAACCTCCTTCGCCTTCTTTTCCACCATTTCCTCCGGCTGATGAAGTTCCTTATGCGCCTTTAACTCCTCTAAAACTTGCTTCTGCTCCTGGATCAGCTTCTTGGCCTCTTTCTGTTGCTCCGCCAATTGTTTCAATATTTCCGCCTGTGTGCACGAAAACAAATAATTTAACTATTTTGAGTTTCAGTTTCGATTTACTTGTTGCACGGCCACTTCGACGGTCACTCGTTCTTTTTCTTTCGCTTGTACCACGGGCTGGATCTCATCTTTTATCTGCAAAACAAACAATTCGGTAAATAACCCTTTTATGCCTAATTTTTAAATAAGTTAAATAACTTTGTTTGTTTCTGGTTCTTGCGGAACCGGTGGTTCCTGACGCCTCTCTTGCTCTTGTGGAATTGGTTTTGCCTCCTCAGGAAGAATCTGCTCTTGTGTCATTCGAATCTTTTGTTGTTTGATGGGAATCGGTGGCTCCTGGCGCATCTGCGCTTCAGGAATCGGCGGCTCCGGGTGAATCTGCTCCTGAGGACCCGGCGGTTCTTGGCGCATCTGCTCCTGAGGAACCGGCGGTTCCTGGCGACTCTGCTCCTGAGGAACCGGCGGTTCCTGGCGACTCTGCTCCTGCGGAACCGGTGGTTCCTGGCGACTCTGCTCTTGTTCTTGAACAACGGATGGATTTTCCTGATGGATTTTCACGTGCGAAACTGGTAATTCCTGATGATTTCGTACTTCAACAACTGGTAGTTCGTGGTGCTCTTCTTGAGGCACCGGAGGTTCCTGACGCCTTTGCTCGTCTCTAGCAACTTGCGGAACTGTGAAATAAATAATTAAATTTTTTTTTTTTTGCTTATTTCTTGTGTAATTATTAAAATACTCGATTCGATTTTCTCCATTTTTTTCTCTATTATAATCTGTGGGTCAATGATTGATGGTTTTTCCTTGACTTTTTTCGTTGTCACGATTTGATTTGAACCTGAAAAGTTGATTAAAAGTGTTAACAAAGTTTTAAATGTTTGTGGAACTGAGTAATACTTTGTGTTTTTGCGGGTATGGAAGCGTATTCGTATTTTTTTTGCAAATCCGGATGCAGATCGATTTTGATGGGCCTGACGGTGGGCGCTGGTGTTTCAACGGTTGAATTGTGCAACGTCGCAACGGTCGAAGCCACCAACAGAAACACGCCGACACAAAACACAACCTAAAAGTACAGAAATGTTAGAAACCAACGTCGTTTTTTGGTTTGTTTTTATTCACCTGTGCGCCGGTTCTTTCGAATGTGTTTCTATTTGTTACTCGAATGAACATCAAAGCGGGAAAAATGATGCAAATGACCGTTCCGATTGTGGAACCAACTATTCCTAGAACCAGTTGAACTGAAATTAAATTGAAAAAAAAATCATTACTAATAATTTAAAATTTTTTTTTTAAATTTACTATTCGGGCATAAAATGCCCAGAATAAGCGTAGACACGACTATGGCCACAGTGATCCACCGAAACCGTGATTCAGGGATGAAAGCGGACACTCCGCTGTCCAACGCTGTGTGCACCTCCAAAAATTAAAAAATAAAATAATGTCGTAAATAAGATTAATCTGGTTTGAATTTTCATTACTTTTCGGTTAAACAACGAGTATAGACTCGCGCGACATGGAAATATTACAAGTGGAAAGCTCAAAACAACCGACACAATAAATCCCAATTTCATTAACTGCGTCATGAGTGATGACGGCATCATGACTAGAAGATTTCCGGAAAATTCTTCGTTGCAGAAAGCTACATAGCCAAAAAACCCAACCTAAGTGATTGAAAAAATTGATTTCGAGCGTCATTTATGTAGTTTTTAAGCGCGATACGTACGCAGATGTAAATTGTTGTGCATAAGTACACGGCCATTTTGATCACTTTATTCATTTTTCCTAAGCTGGAGTCGGGCAGCGCGTTGTAAATCTCAAATATTTGGCTGAAAATGCGATTTGTGGGTTAGTTGAATGAGTTTTTGGGTTTTTTTTTTTTATGTTGTAATTACGTTTGACACGAAAGGGCAAGAGCAAATATGGGTAAACTTTGCAGGATGCCTTGGGGTTGCCATAAAGTGACTTTATCCATCCACGCTCCCGTGGCTAAAACCGGAACGGCTTCGAAGAAAACCTAAATTCAGAAAAATAAATTATTTTCACATTTTGTGATGCTGGAAAATAAAATTAGCCACCTTCATGACTAGTGAAATGTAAAATAAAATGGAAAGTGTGCTGATTCCGCCTAAACTGGAGATATTTTTCAATAATCCTAGCGGTAGTGCGACTCCTATTCCCAGTGCAGTCAACACCAGTGTCCTAAGTGGAGGTAAATTCTAAAAAAAAATTTAAAAAAAAATTTAAAAAATTGAAATATTTTATTTGTTTTAATGTTTGATTGACTTTACTTCTATTTCAAAACTTTTACTAATAATTGGGGGTCCTAAATCGCCAATAACGACAAAAAATGATATCAAAATACCAACTAAGAAGCCAATTATACTGAAAAACAAAATTTGTTAATTTTTATAGAAAAAATTTGTTTGTTTATCATACCTCGTTTCAACGATTAGTTTTCCGTAATAACCAAAACAGTAAAACGCTAAAATAAATAAAAACAATTAATTTGTCTGTTTATAATTTATTTTCATTTATTTCCATTTTTTTTTTTACCAAATAATTCGTATGTTTTTCGTCGAGAGAGTAAAGCTCCTTTAAGTAGTAAGTGGCAATTGAAGCGTGTGAGGAGAGCACTGGCGATTAGCATGAGCGTGCCCAATAGAATTCCACACTGGAAAAATCAATGTTTATTAGGTCGGATTCGATGGTGAACAACGGATGTACTGACTTGTTTAAAGCAAAACGGCATCGCCAGCACGCTAACGCCGATAATGCTGTTACCTAGAGTCGCCACATGTTTGATACTTTCAGACATGTTTGTTTACATTTTGTGGGTATCTTTTAATCCAATCGGTCTCAGATTCAAAACGCATTAATGCTGCCACCTATTTTTAGAATCTTAAAGTGTAATTGTTAAAACAAAGTTTAAATTAGTGAGAAAATGAATAAAACGATTTTTTTTTTTTTTAATAATGTGTATTTTAATTTTTAATATAGATAGACTGGACCTTGCAGCGCGCCGCGCACTCTAGTGGTAGAATAAGTAAACACAACACGTCTTTATTGCAGACATTTAAACGTTTTAATAATCGGGTAGCAATTTTTCAGTTTGGTTTGGCAGTGCGCGATAAACAATGAAAGCGTACAGTGGTATCGAAATAGATCGTTGGAAGCCAAATGCATTTTCCCACGTGTGGGTTAAAGGATCGTAAACAAACAAACGGGCACTTTGATCTAAAATCCATACTTTATGGCGATGTCTAATGGCAGTCAGAATCCGTTTAGCCGGCGTACCAGATATTTCCAAATTGTTCCACGCAAAGTGCACAGGATCTAGCCACGCAACACTGCCTTGCAAGGTCAAATTACTACGCCTTGAATGAAAGCAAAAACCAAAAAATGGACTATTTTAAAAGAAATGATCACTGCACACAAATTGCCATTTCCATGCATGAAAAGACATTATTATAAATCAATAGTTTTCGATGAGGGAAGGTCAGTTTGTAACAATGAAGTTGAATATATTTATTTGGAATGACTCATCTTTCCACATTTTATTTAAAAATTTTGTGAATTTGTCTAAAAGGAATTGCTAAAAAAACATTTCTATGACACCTTTATAACTTCGGCAAATTCCAACATTGTACAATAACATTAGAGGGTTTCATTATGTGTATGATTTGGCAAATTTGTAATTTTGCATTAATCACAAAATCAATAATTATTGAAGCAGCATATTGACGAGAATTTACCACTAGTTTCGATAATGTTCCCTGGTGCTTTGACGATCAATGAGAATGGCGTAACAAAACGGCCATCGTTCGTCCGACCAATCCCGAAGCGCGTAACAAACCCCATTCGCCTTTGGATTGGTGGCTGTAGGTGGCTGCATTCACCATTTCGATAATGCACGCTTGACCTTTGCACCATCTATTGTGGGTTTTCACAACCAAAATGCAAATGGCATTTTGATCCCATTCGAACTTTTCATGGTCATTTCTTTGATTTTCTATCGATAAATTCTCATAAATATATACCTCGCGCTTGAGTAATTGTCAAATTTAGGTCAGCACTCACATTTTTGTCAGATAAGATTCGTAACGACCTAATTATTTGACAATTACTCGATGCGCTCAATATATTACTACTGATAATTCAAGTTGGCCACTTAGATCGAGCTTGTCTGCCTCCATTTTGTTTTGAGTTTGACAAACCTCAAAATCGCTTGTCGAAATTGCAAAAACTACTTTTTAGACAATTTTGGGATTTTGTATTTCCACTTGAATGTGACTGGTGGAACAGATGTCACACGACAAACACAAAATTGCAAAATCATCCAGATCGCACAATCGAAAAACTGACTATTGAAATGTCTTTTCGTAGAAAAGTAGATGTTTGGTGCAGTGGATAATGGGTTACAAAAATTATAATTTCGCTCGATGTACCTGAATGCCAATACTTGATTTCCATAGAGTGTTACTAAAGCGTATGGAGATTCGAAGTCTTTCGGCATGCCCAAGAGTTGCGTCCATTGATTCGCTTCTGGGTCGTAACTGTAGCAACCAATCATGCATTCTCCACTTCTGCGTCCTCCAACTGATATCAACTTTTTGCCCAATTCTGCTAGACTCATTGCCCAGCCATACACTGGCAACGGCTCAATTTCTCTCCATTCTCTGCTGTCAAATGCGAAACGTTCAGCATGGTTTAGTATTTTTCCACCAACAGTAATTCCACCAACCACGTAAATGTTGTCTTGGAATATTGTGCCACCCGAACCTGATCTGGGCACCAGCAATGAAGACGTTACTTTTGCATGGAACTGTTCACGCATTTGTAGAACAAGAACTGTTGGTTTTGGAGTTCCGTGCTTGTCTTCGCCACCAATGATGTAAACTTGGTTTTTGTAAACAACCGAAACGCCACTTCGCAAAAGCTCTAAACTAAAAAATAATAATTTATAATGAAGTCGTAGAATGGTCCAGTGCAATAACTGGACTTGGCCACTTAACAGCCATTTTAGGACCACTGAAGATGATTGTTTGATCGAAAAGCCTATGGCTTTAATGCCCCGTTCGCACTTGAACAACTTATGTACATAAGTACCCAACTTTTAGAAACTCATGCGTTCACACTTGTTCCA
>JAQFXT010002597.1:0-11563 GCA_034683725.1 Strigamia crassipes
GAGGTCATTGCAAATCGCAATTTTTGGTCAGTGACGTCACAGTGACGTAAATAGTGGAAAATTACCGGATTGGCTACTCTATTTTTCGATATAGTGTAGAACCGCGTGGTTTACACTTCTAACCACAATGTCTTTATTTCAGCAAGTACAATTGGTCAACCCAAGAGTAAACAACAGGATGTTAAGGCTGCACAACCAATGAGAGTTTGCAAACAGTTTGCACATTTGTTACACACAAGGGCAGCAATTTTCCCCACCCCTAAGTGATTTATCAACGCACTAGTTACACCTAGCTTTTCTAGGAGCAGTAATTCATTTACTCTATAATATTTCAGAGTAAAGCACATGGTGGCAAACCTACAAATCATTTCTCCAATTTCAGGTAATAATAATAATAAAAATGCAGGCAACATACTCCAACTTGGGAAATAGGAAAAGCAGGCAAGTGGAAGATATGTGTGCAAAGAAATCTAGTTGGAAAATAATTTCACTCGACTGTATAATAACAACAAATGCACAATTTTTCTGAATCATCATCCATTTTAGCTCTTTCCACTCCCTGTCACCGCTCTTCCTTAATATCTGCAGTGTGCAAATCTCGACAAAAATCCAAATTCCCAATTTGTCTTTCGCTTGAACGGTATTAGTTCGATTCGATCAACTAAAGAACCCACTCAAGTGTGATCATCTAAACATTAAGCACTTCAATTCTCTCTTAATTGTTACCACCTGCTAGTTGGAGTTCTTTGATTCCCCAAAGATCCGTTTGTTGAGTTTAGCATGACAAAGTTAAGAAAATTCATTGCAATTGACAATGAAACGCTTAACGAATGAGAATTATCAAACCATGCATGGCAATTGAAGATCCTCTAAGGACCTGCAAGCATTGCTGAATATTTCACTGAATACTTGTGATGTCTTTCGTGATTAGCAAACATCATTGCTACACCTGAGGGAATATCGTTTGCTGTAATATCCTTTATTCTCAGTAGTGTAGTGATGATGGACTAGAAGCGACAATTTAGGTTTAAACTTAACTGAAATTTTGTCCAGGGCTTAAACTAGGACACACTAATACCGTAGTTCTTCGATTAAAGGTTGCGGCTTATATTTGCAAATGCAATTTTTTGCTACGACTTATAATCGAAGGCGACTTCTATTCGAGGGCGGCTTTAATTGAGAACGTCGAATTCCACATAACATTACATCGGGTAAACGTTCCCATTTATGTCGTGACGACATTTTGTTTGATTGTCGTTTTGTGTGAAGCCTCCAAAACCATTCGTATAATTTTGCAGTTTTGCATTGTCCGCCATATTGGGTTTTAGTTGTACTCTACCAATTGAAAATAAGATGCAAAAAAAACGAGTATTTGTTGGGACAATGGTTTGATAAATTTACAATGTGTATTGTTGCGGTTGCCTATGTAACAAAAAAGTGTAAATAAAAATGGATAAAAATGAATAAGTGTAATAAAAAGAACTCCACTGTTTTTAGACTCTTCAGTATTGTATAGTTAATATAATAAATCAAATTTAAAAATAAAATGCATTAAGCAAGATTTTAATACTTGCAAGTTTAACAGAGTCTACCAGAGTCGATTTTGTATTTTCACTCTCTTGCACTTTAGTAATTATGAATGTGATTGGTGGAATAGATAACACATGACATACACAAAATTACAAAATCACCACAAAACATTTAAGCAGATTTTTCTTACCCAATTTGAACTCAGCTATTGCTACTGCGATAGATCTTCACAAACCCTTAAAACACTTCCTTCCAAAAAGACCAAATTACTGTTGTTGTTTTCATCCGGGTCTTTTCGCGCATGCACGGACCGTGGTAGGCAACAAACACGTTGCGCTAGTGTATTTTAAATGCAGTTTTTGATTCGATCGTTTAATAAATAAACAGATACCGGTAAATAAATTTTGTGACACTCGTTGCCTACCACGTAGTGCACAAAATTGCCACCACAGCGCGCAAAACAATTCTGTAATTTCAGCTACACAAGAAGCTTAGCATTGTTTAAAAAATGATCACATGTACATTTTTACTCGGCGAGTGCGGTAGAGCTTAGCTTTCCATATGTAAAACAAATATGAATTTTGAATTATAGATGAGCTCCCGCAAAGCTCACCTGGTGGCCATCGACCTACTAACAACTTGAACATTAGGGCACATAGAGAATAGTAGCTGATAAGAATTCAGCTCAGTTCCGGCTGAAAACTCGAGCTGATAATGGTGAGTAAATTGGCGCCGAGAATCATGCAGAATATGGATGAGATGGGAGGCGAGATAATGTGATGAATTCAAATTAACTTAAGAAACCTAATTAAGCAAAATAGAAAAAGAAGAAAAAGAAGAAAAAAACAGCACATAAAATATTAACTATTCTAACAAAACACTTTGTCCTTTAAACCTAGCAAAACTCACCTTATTGGCTGCCCTTCCCAACGACCTCCAAAATGGGAAAAGGGTCTCCAAGTTTGAGCACAGTCTCCACAATGTGAATCCACCATTAGTGAATTCGGTCTTTGGTCTTTCGACTCCCACCAAGAAGCAATTGCGATTAAACCAGTCCTTTGTTGTTGTTGGACTCATTCCAGCATGAACAATTCTAGTCAAACTCTCTCTCCACCCCAACTACTTCACCAATCTCCCTCTCTTTCTTCTCCCCAGCACCTCTCTTATTGAATCCCAGGTCGGCAGTAGAGGCAATTATCTCTAAAGACCACCAACATCTCGCTCTCACATACACCTGCACAGATTTAATTAGAGTTCGTGCGGGCGGTTCTGAAAACTCAAACCTCGAGGACAGACCCAACTACACCTCTTTGCTATCGCTACGCATCGTGTGCAACCTAAGTGTGCCTGGCACAATACCGAACGACTCGGCAACATTTCTTTCTTCTCATTGGTTCAAAGTCCGTCCTCGAAGAAAAGTTGGCAAAGTCGCAACTACCACAATGTCTTGTATACCGTAAAAGCTCTAATACAACACCCCGCGCTCGAAGCTTCGTCGATACGGTATAACTAAAAACTGCTTTGTACACAACATTTAATACTACTTGTTTGACATGTTAAAGATGTGCCTAATAAAGTTTGTTCTTACCTAAAACGTTTTCGACCATTGCTGGTCATCCTCAGTAGGTGTTTTATACACAACAACAGTCGTATTGGTCGTATTAGTCATATTGGCCAATCTAGACCCGCCTTGTAAAGGATACTGTGTTCAATGAGCATCCCATGTCCGTTAACTTGATACTAAATTCAAACTGCATATCCCGTTCTGTGCGGACAGTTTACATAGTTTAAATGTAATAAAACCTTTCTAATTTAATGCGCACATCTCAAATTGTAATAATAAAATAATTTGATGACATTAATGGCACTAAACGAATAAAGAATGATACAAGTAGTTTTTAACACCAAAAGCCTTGAATTTTACGATTACCATCAGTTGTGTGATATTTAATTGAAATTTTACATAATAAACAATGGCACCTGGGAACGTCAAACATACGTTTCCGGTAAATCCTTTTTATTGCTGGTTTTGTGTCAAACATTCCCCTTTGACTGTTTGGCTTTTCCTGATGGCAGGTCACCAAGACATTGCCATTCATGTCTATGGAGTGCAAACTGTAGGTCAAGTAATGACTTGCACAGGCCCGTTCCTAGGGTATTGTGCGCCTGTGTGTTTTTGGTCTTGTTGGCGCCCCTTCCCCAAAAAGCATGTGAAAAATTAATTCAGGTCTCAAAATTGAATTTGTTGGTCCCAAAAAAATGTTTTCGTTGCTCATGGTCCTCCTTCTGGGCGACGCCCCCTGGCTTGTGACGCCCTTGTGTTTATCACACGGTGCTCCTATGGTAGGAACGGGCCTGCCCTTGCGTGTACTGACCAGTATGGGTCTGGGACTGGGACTCTGAAAAAGGGCTACATGAATTAAAATGAGAATTTCTTCACTATTTATTAAAAATATTTTTAGAATATTGAGATGATGTTATTACTGTATAAATATAATGCAAAGGTTTCCTATTTTCATTACATCACTATACACAATTTTCTAATGATACAATGTAATGGATTTTGAATTATAAACATCTGCTTTTTTCCCAGCATTTCTTCTTTTTTTTTTACATGTGTAAGCTGCTCACTTAATTTTTACTGCAGTTAAATGCTACTTTGTTTTGTTTTTAATTTTTTTTTCTTTCTTCGATTAAAGATAATAGAAAGGAAACTTAATCACATGCCTAGTCTTAAACCTTAAAGTGTGCTTGTTCAGCAATTGAAATGAACCAAATAAGTGTAGAATCCTCATAAGCTTAATTATAGCAGTTTGTGGTTCAAATTGCATTTCATTTGTTCACTTTAATGTATTGGAATGCCAACCAAGTCATTTGTAAGTTGAAATTAAGTAAAGTTCAAGTAGTTTGTAATTTTTAAAACCATTTTAAAAAGTCAACACTTTGTTGGCATTGAAAACAACTCACTTAATTCTTCACTGTGCAACTGACTGCCCCAAACATTTCAAAAATACATTGCAATTATATTTCAATGTATTACAATACGCAGTAGTTGTTAGAAATTACATTTGTCATACAGTTTTCTCAATTCTGTTTTTCAAAAAAAAAATTTAAAAGTATTTTATTGTTATGGGACTTTTTTTTCTTAAAACCATACGCCCGTGTGAACTATTTCTCTTTTTCCTGGGGTGTAGCCCAGGAAAAGAAATAGCAATTGCTGTTATAGACAAGTTTCATTCTGAATACATAGTGGTTCTTCTATTTTGGGATATTTCTCCCACCTCAAAACATCGCTTTATTCTCATTTGGCACCTAGCGGACGCTACAACAAATAAACAATGGCCATTCCAACCACGTGACTGTCATGTCAGCCTACATAGCAATTGTTTAAAATGCATTATTAAAATTTTTGTGCATAATTACATTTTTTTTTTATTTCTAAAAAAAGTACAAAATTCAAATAAAAAAAATTCGAAATGAGCCAGACAGGGTGGGACCTAATTTGCGACGTCCAAATTTGCGACGATGCAGATTTGCGACGAATTAAATTAATTAAAAATTTATCTAATTTATTTAATTTATAATCGTCCCAAATTTGCGATTGCCAATTTTTGGTGTCCTAAATTTGCGATAGAAATAAAAAAATATTTGCAATGTCGCATATTTGCAACAGTACTAAAACTGCAATTTTGCAAATTTGGTCGTCGCAAATTTGGTCCCTGCCCAGCCAAACTGTCCCTTTAATAGTACAGAATAATAAATTTATTTTTGAATTTAATTAAATATAATTTTTTTTTTTTTTTTTAAATCTATGTAGCTCTGAAATCAGTTTGGCACTGCAATTCTCCCACACATTATCAATCAACGCACAAAACCCTTTTCATTCCACGTGTGAAACAAGCGCAAAAAAGAGCAAAAAAAAAAAAAAAAAAAAAAAAAAAAAAAAAAAAAAAAACATTCCATTTTGCAGCAATCAATAATTGGGCCTGACTCCGCTTCAAAACATATATAGCACAACACACACAACACTCAATTGGCTGTAATATTAAGCCAATTTCCGATTGATATACTTCCAAATCTAAATTACAATTTCAACTAAATGCCACCCATTCATTCAGCACATCGATCTATCGCATGCAGCCCATTTTTTTGCCCTCATAAATTATTCACACCAAAAAAAAAAAGAAATATTACATGGCAAATTCCCCACTTTCGTTTCATTCTCACATATCCGCACGTTATGGCTCATTGATTGTTTCTATTAATAACTCCCCATATATTTTTACTACCAAAAAAAAAAAAAAAAAAAATTCCAACAGAAAGTATTGCCAAAAATGCACTTTATCCTCATTAATTCAATTTTAAAACAAAAATTCACTCGCCCCATACTGTTTGCACGATATCCCCAAGAAGTGCAAAGTTGCTTCCCTGCATTACACAATTTGCCGCTGATTCTAATTGTGCCATTCTTCCAGATTTTCTGCATCATGGACCCCATGCAAGACAATGCAAAGGCCAAAAAGAGCACACCAAAACAAATTCCAATAGATATTTTTATTATTATTTTTAATGTACTCCTTTAAGGGTTATGACTTCAACGAATTGAAAACAATAATAAATCTCATTTCCTTTTACCATAAGCAGTGCATTTATTTAATGCCCATGCATCACGTGGATTCTACGAATAAGAGCTATGAAACCTCCAAAACTAAATTCACAAACAAAAAAAAAAACAAAAAGAAAAAAACAAAGCCCTGGACTGCCAAAGAGATAATACCAAAGTCAAACTCAAGATAAAGAAGTTTTTACCCCTTCAGCACTTTAAGTTGTGCCATTCAAGTGTGAAGAATGGAGTCGCCAGTAAATGTGATTGTGTGGAAAATACAACACAATCTCAGAGGAATTTTCAGCAATAATAGACAGCTCATGAAGCAAAATTCTATGAGCTTTAACATTGACCTACAGTTTGTCCGGGCTCTCTTCGTTTCTATCTCACTGCATAATCAAATTGACACTTGCAAGCTTCATCTTTCATATCTTGGACAGGGTGAAAGGTGAGTACACCACGTTCAGTTAATGTGGTCAGCAAACTGATATTCAAAAATAACCTTCAAACAGAAATGTTGCGGCCATTCAGGAACTGTTTTGAATTTTCTATTTTTGTGTTTATAAAAAGGTCAAACTGTACCGTAAATGCATTTCTGCGAAATACACAGTTTTGCGCCATGTACTTTTCCCTTAAAATTATAGTCAATTTTACGTTATAAATATTGTAACGTAAAAATATAAAAGTTCAGTTTGCGCTCGCGCTTTCACGTTACGGTTATAAAAGTCGACTTACCTTACAAAGTCACGTGATTTCCGAAACTAGGAACTGGTTCTTATATTAAATATAGATAACGGGGGTTTTTATAACGTAAAAGTACATGGCGCAAACTGCGTATTATCAAAATTCGTTATGTCAAAATTTTTAACCAGCCAAGTCATTTTTAAAAATTCATTATAACAAAAATTTGTTACATCGCGGTTTGTTACAGCAAGATTTGACTGTATTGGATTCAATCGGTTTGGTCAATTCAGACATTTATTTTAGTAGTTTTGTTCAATTTAGACACACATTCAATGAGCATCCCTGGAATTGATCACTAGCTAAAAACCAAATTATTGTTAATGCGATTGTAAATAATCCATATCTAAAAGTCTTTTATTTCTCCATTAAGTGCATCACTAACCGTCTTATTTTTACCATAATCAATCGATTTGATGCTAATTTCCCATGATGTAGTCAAAAATTGTAACCCATGTGTGGTTTTATTCGAAATTTTATGTAAAATCAATTGTAAATTTTGCTAATACGTGAAGCGAAATATTAATTGTATGAATAATAAATGAACGATGTCAGTTACAGAAAACGTACCTGCCACACTTACACTCGAATAACTTAATTAAAAACACATTGTAAGCTCAAATTTTAAAGATTTCCATTTCCAATTTCTGTTTTCAATATTCCTTCAAAAAAAATTGCAATTTATCAACGAAACAAATTGGAGAAAAAAAACTGCAAAAAGGGGAATAAAGCAACATGCTCTCAAAGAGATCAAAGAACTCGTGGTTTATGAGGCGTGTCGACACCAAGGATTTTCCTGCCGAGTGAGAGAACCTCAATACTCTTTGAGGATAAAGCCATGTACAAAAAGCTGCTAAAGCACCAAACTCAACAAGTTGACCACTACAGACACAAGGCATCTCTTGACAATCAAAACGACTAACTTTCATTGGTTAACATATATCTCTCTCGTTGAATACAATAGTCTTTGCGGCAAGTACTTTTCCGTTATAAAAACCCACGTTATGCCTATAGTTTTAGTGAAAAACTCATAACTCTAACGGAGCTTACGCTACATCGAAAAATAGCGTAGTCAATCCGGTAATTTTCGTTGGACATACGTCACTAATGGTCACTACAACCACACCCCCAAATAGCCATCTACGACCCACCAATTCCATAGGGGGTTGATGGTTGATGACGTCACCCGTCATCAACCAATGACACGGTAGTCCGCATGGGGACAGAGGGCCCTGTAAAAGGGACGGAACCAACCCCAAAGTGGGTCGTGGATCCTTAGTACCTCTTGTCGCCATGGCGGCATTTAGGGAACTGACTGGCATGTCGTTTCCAGTACCGTGAATCTCGCATGGCTCGGACAATAAGAATCAGTTGACCACGCTGACCATTCAGTTATCCCTAACCAGGTGGTCGGCGTTTGGCCAAGGTTTGGGTAATGGAAACATAACCTAAAGCAATAGGAAAAGACATTAAAAAGACTGCCCCTAGACAACTGAATAAAAGCTACCCAGCAATAATACAGTTTCTTGTGTCATTTCTTGATTAAGTGTTGTGCGTCCGGCGCTATTTACACTATTTATAATATAAGAGCAAAGTATAATTATAAGGAAAAAGTGCTTGCCACAAATTGTATATTGTCACCTTCCGTAATCCCTGTTATGGTAACTCCAAAGATAGTTCTGTTTCTCTTGCCCAGACAGTTTAAAAAACATCTAGATCGATGCGCACTTTCTTTATGGTAATAATAAAGTGATTTTAATGACATTAATGGCGCTCTAAACTACAAACAATAAATCAAAACCAAAGGCTTTTCGATCAAACGATTATGCCGTTTTACCATTCTTTGGATGGCATACCCTAATATCGTGAGTCCAACCAGGGTTCCGGATAATTTGAATTAGCTGGCAGTGCTGGATAAAACGAGATCAAATTCCTGTTTTTTCTTCTAGGATTCGACTTTTACGACATACCATAAAAAGAACCAGCCAATGAGATTCCAGATCTGGTCAAATTCACATTTTAGGGCATGTCCTTCAAAGTGGGGGTGATATGGTAAAACTACCGTGACCCGACCGATATACCGTATGTTTTCGATTAATAGCCCCCCCACGAATAATAGCTTCGGATATAAATCGTTACACTGATCATGTGACCGATCAGCACACAAGCAGTCGCCATTTGCAATTTTTGACTGTTGACGTCATTAGTGGAAAATTACTGGATTGGCTGCGCTATTTTCAGTTATACTGTAAGCTCCGTTAGAGTTATGACTTTTCCACTAAATTTATAAGCATAACGGGGGTTTTTATAAGGGAAAAGTACGTGGCGCAAACTGTGTATTATTGGGTTTTCCTAAAACCTGGAAAAGAAAAAAAAAGTCAAAAGTTACTAAAGCTCGATCCCCATCGGTAGTCGTCGCATCAAAAAGCCTGTGGTTTTGATTTATAAATTGCAGTTTAGAGCGTTATTAATGTCATTAAAATCACTTTATTACGCACAGTTAGTTTGTTTTTAATCTAATACATGTTTTTATCTATATTCGCTGGCAATAGCCGTCATCCATTTCCTTTTTTTTTCTGTCTTTTAATTTAAGCTATTCTCTTCTGATGCAGAAGTCAATAAACCAATTTATTGGCATCCGAACAGCACAAGACAGATTTAATAACTTATCCCAGTTGAGTGAGCAAACCTTAGAAGTAAGTGACATCCACAAGACAAAATAACCTTTTCTAACAAACGAGCTGAATATCTCATAAAATGGCTAAAAAGTCATGTTAGTAGATTTGTAGTAAAAGTTCGATATTTCAGATTGGAATCATTAATAATCTTTATCAAAAAGTCCTGAGATCCAATGACCAAAAAGTGAGTTGTCATCATCCCACGAGATGAATCAGCAAAATTCTGCAGCAATGCTGACTGACCACTCAAAAGCAGCGATGAATTATATAAATTGTACACTTCAAATATACTATACAGAAAAAATAGGCTTTCTGGTCTTCAGCCCAGCTGACACCAAAATCAAAATGAAGTGACAAGCAAACAAGTAAATATGTGCGTGCACATGAAAATCAACACATGGCACAACATGCTGAACATCCTGCTGCTACCCATCACGTTAATGGACTTAAGCATCGATGTTTTCGTTAATCACGAACAAAACTCAGAGATCACCGTCCTACTTTTAACCACGACCGGCCAGTTTAGCCTAGAGTGTTCAATCCAATATAGATTAATCATGAATTTTGCCATTAGGATTGTTTGTTGATTTATCCTAATGGCAAAATCATGAATTTCGGCATTAGGATTGTTTATTTTTTTGGTTTCGCCATTGGGACGGTTTTGAAATGTAGTTCCTCCCTTATGAAGGAAACCACATTTCGCCATTGGAACATTTCGCCGTTAGAATAGGACACCGAACTCATCATTTGCATAAAATGTAAATCAAGTGTTTTATTCGGGTTGCGCCAGGTGGCGCTACAAACAGCAGCATTATGAAAGATGCTGGATAACATCAAGAATAAGAAATTGACAATGTATGAATATAGCATAGCCTACTTCGAGTCGGAGTGGCTATTTTCATCTACCATGGGTCTCCTAGGCTCATGGGCTCATGTCGATTGCATGCGTTGCACCTCGATTGCTGAGACTGGCAGTGGCCAAGCACATGGCATTTAAAGATGTGTTTTGCCCAAGCGCGTTTAACTGCAAATCTAGATAGCAAGTCTAGGAAGCGCCGGATGCACGACATGTGTATAGATAATGACACAAGAAACTGTATTAATGGTTTAGGGCCTTTAAAAGTCTCACGTCGTTTCCCAATAGCTTGTGTCATATTCTAAACTTCTTTGATTGACATATTAAAGAATACGCGAAAATGTGTTTCTACCCAAAACGTTTTCGACTATTGCTGGTCTTTCTCAGTGGGTTTTGAGAATCATTTTATTTATGTCACTATATACAATGCACCTGCAACCCAAATGCTGATGACATAGTCAGGAGACTTTTTCGGGTGGGTCAAAGACCCTGCCCGTCTGTCGCTCACGGTACTGGGAATGGCTTAACAGCCCGTTCCTTAAGCTTCATCGTGGTGAACAAGAGTGGAGAAGGACCAAGACACTTGCCTTGTGGTGGTACTAAAGAGAATGATTGTCCAACTTAAGTGGAACTGTTTTATAGTACATTTAGACGCACATTTAACTAATAAAACGTGTATCTTTACAGGAAATACTTTCGAAAAACTTCTGTTTCATTTTTGGACATTACAAAATAAAATTCCTGTAAACATGTAACCAATTTTGAAAATTTTCAGAAGTTGCATAAAAATTCATAAATAATACACAATGGTGTTGTATTCGAATTTACGGGGAAAAGTCGGTAATGAAAAATTTACCATTTTATAGACACAAATTTTGCTGGTCTATGCCTGAACACATCGGAAACTTTCACCGCTGCGCTAAATATCCTTTATTCAGCAATCGCATTTGATCAACAAAATCCCCCAAAATACATAATTTCCTCTTACTGCATCATTCATCCATAGACCTAAATACATTGGACCGCACACTCGTAATGGCACCCATGCTAAATGAGTTGGAGGAATCGTTGAGGAAAAGTGACGTAACGAGCTGCTCCTCACTTCCTGTTTCATCATTCTTGCACTAAATTCAATTTTATTTTGTAAATTGT
>JAQFXT010002598.1:0-11563 GCA_034683725.1 Strigamia crassipes
ATTGATTTTTGATCGAATTTCATTGATTTTTGATCGAATTTCATTGATTTTTGATCGAATTTCATTGATTTTTGATCAAAATTTATTAATTTTTGATTGAATTTCATTGATTTTTGATCGAATTTCATTGATTTTTGATCGATTTTCATTGATTTCTTTCGTTTTATATTGATTTTTTATGGAATTTGATTGATTAGATTGTTTTTATATCGATTTTTGATCGAATTTAATTGATTTTGTTGGCTTTATATCGATTTTTGATGGAATTTGATCAATTTCTTGGTTTTATTTTTAACTTTTGATTGAATTTGATCGAATTTAATTGATTTTGTTTGCTTTATATCGATTTTTGATTGAATTTGTTCGATTTTTACTAGATTTTAATTGATTTTATTATTTTTCCAGACGACCGAAGCAACTGCGGACGTGAAAACAAAAGGAAATTAAGACCCAGAAACATTTCCCCGATCGTTTACGAGAGGGATTCTCGTAATGCCGAATGTACGCTGAAAAAAAACTTTATTTTTCTAATGAATCAAATCCTCTCTCTATTTGTACATCCAGATCACCACATGGCCAAACTGCGATACCTGTTCCGAAGTTCGCGCTTTTTCCTCATCAAAAGCAACAACCACGAGAACGTGGCGCTGTCCAAGGCGAAAGGGGTCTGGTCGACACCCCCGCAGAACGAAGCCAAACTCAACCAGGCCTATCGAGTCCGTGAATATCGATAAATCGAAAAATAATGAGATTAATCGATTTTTTTTTTTTTTTTTAGGAGTCCAAAAACGTTATTCTTATTTTCTCCGTTAAGGAAAGTGGAAAATTCCAAGGTGAAAAAAGACTGGAAATGGAAATGGAAATGGGAATAACGAAATTGTGATTTTTTTTTTGCAGGTTTTGCGCGTTTGTCGAACGAATCTAGACGCGATTTACAAACGATTCAGTGGGTCCTGCCGCCAGGACTCAGCGCACGCGCACTGGGAGGCGTTTTCCAGTTGGACTGGATTTGCAGGTCAGAATATGAAGAAAAAATATTGTGGAAAAATCAAAGAAAAGAATTAAAATTTGATGGAAAAATCGAGAGAAAAGTCGAAATTCGATGAAAAATATATATGTATTTTTCTTTAAAATTTAAATTCGATGAAAAATCAAAGAAATAAAATCGAAATTCGATAAAAAATTGAAGAAAAAAATTAAAATTCGATGAAAAATTGAAGAAAAAAATTAAAATTCGATGAAAAATTGAAGAAAAAAATTAAAATTTGATGAAAAATTGAAGAAATAAAATCAAAATTTGATGGAAAAATCGAGAGTAAAGTCGAAATTCGATGAAAAATAATTTTTTTTTGTTTTTAAATTGAAATTCGATGAAAAATTGAAGAACAAAAATTAAAATTTGATGGAAAAGTCGAAATTCGATGAAAAATATATATATATTTTTTTAAATTGAAATTCGATGAAAAATCAAAGAAATAAAATCGAAATTCGATGAGAAATCAACGAAGAAGTCGAAATTCGATAAAATTCGATAAGTTATAGAAATTTGATAAAATTCGATAAATTATCGAAATTTAATGAAAAATCGAAGAAATAAAATCGAAATTCGATGAAAAATTGAAGAAAAAAATTAAAATCCGATAAAAAATTGAAGAAAAAAATTAAAATTTGATGGAAAAATCGAAAGAAAGTCGAAATTCGATGAAAATTTAAGAAATAAAATCAAAATTTGATAGAAAAATCGAGAGAAAAGTCGAAATTCGATAAAAAATAATTTTTTTTTGTTTTTAAATTAAAATTCGATGAAAAATTGAAGAAATAAAATCAAAATTCGATGAAAAATCAACAAAAATCGAATTTCGATGAAAAATCGGTATATTTTTTTAAATTATCGAAATTTAATAAAAAATCGAAAAAGAAATCCAAATTCGATAAAAAGAATCTTTTATTTGTTTATATTTTTAAATCTCAAAATTTAATAAGAAATCGTTTAATTTCAGACGCGAATTATCGTTCACAAAAACGCAGCATTTGTACAACCCCTGGAACGACAACAAACCCATCAAAATCGGACGGGATGGCCAAGTGAGAGTTTCCGGAACTAAAATTTTAAAAAAAATCGTAAAAATTGCCAATTTTGTTTAATTTTTTTCGCAGGAAATTGAACCGATCGCGGCCGAAGAACTGTGCCGGTCGTTCCCGATGGACGAAAACGTGGACCTATCATCGGTCGTGCACAAATCCAAGCGCCACCTGACATACCGCGACCGCCGCCATGAGCGCCATCACGACAATCGACGTCACACGTCGTCGAGCGCAATCTCGTTATCTCGCCGCGATTCTACGAGGTTAGCATCGATTGGACACTGCACTTGGCATTTTGATGATGACGTCATGGAAAAAATTAAAAAATGCTCGTGCTTGATTAGTTATTTAAAATTTGTGTGGTAACCGACCGATCTGATTGGTCGACGGGTGAGTATGGCGGATTAAATAGCACGTGACTGTGAAAAAAATCCTACCTTCCATTAAGACTGTGGAACTTGACGCAGGGGTTTATGGGAGGGTTGTGTCGTGTGCAAAAAAAATGGACCGGAAGTTCCGTAGTGTGATGTAGTTGAACTTATGTAAGTGCGAGTTAATTTGAACTTTTTATGTGCCAAAAACGGACTTTTTACGTTGCCATATTTGGGTAGGTGTATTCATCGTATTTTTTAAATTATTTATTTATTTTTTGTTTTTATTTGTTTTGTTGGTTTTGGTTTGTTTTTGTTGTTTTAAGTTGTAGGCGGAGGGTTTTTTGATTATTTTTTTCGAGTTTTTTTCGTGATTTTTTTGGGTTTTTTGGTGATTTTTAAACGTTTTGTCGGTGGTTTGTTTAGGCGACGCCATTATCATTATGACGATGATCACGTGTCGAGAACTAAGCGGAGCAGAATCGATTTCCGCGAAGGTATATATATAAAAAAAAAATCTGTTAAATCGAATCTGTTATGTTTTTAATTTTTTATTGTTTTTTTGGGTGAATTTTCAGGTTATAGTCGTCGCGATAGGTATTTAAATTAATTTTTTAACGGTTTTTTGAGATTTTTTTGAGAGTGACACAAAATGGCGGACTTGTTGTTTTTAGATCGCCACCGAACCGCTACGGAGCGAGAAGAAACTCGATCCAAAATGGCGTAGGTTGAAAAAATTTATTTGTTTTATGTTTCTTTGATTATTATTTTTTGATTTTTTTTATAATAGCGATATGATCATCTACGGCGCTCCAAGGACCATCCGCAAAGCTCGTACCATTTGCCGCCATCACACAGTTCGTCGTCTCTTCCTAGTTATTTAAATTCGCAGAAGGTGCGCGAGGGATTATGGGAAAAATTTCAAAATTGATTCGTTTAAAATATCATTTTAATATTTTCTTTCGCAGTCCTATTCGGATTACATGCGTGATTTTCACTCGCGACCTCCATTACCAGTTCATCCGTACCCACCGGTGAGTTTAAATAATATTTAAAAGAATTTAATGTGAAACAACAACGATGACGCCATTTTGTGTAGCCTCCTTACGGCGGTTTGGAGCCCTTGCCGTATTACCAGCATCATCACCACCAACACCACGATTACAATGCCGCGCCGCGCACGTCCACTCGCGGTGAAAAACGATCGGTAATTTAATAAAAATCTTTTTATTTTAATTTTAATTTTAATTTTTTTTTTGTAGTATGAACGTTCGGTGGACGATTTTCTTCGCCGCACATCCCACGCGAATCGAAGCGACAGCAGCCGGCGCTACCGGGAGAGGCGATGAGTGGCCGCCATTTTGCCGATTGTCGTTTTTGTTTGTACGTGACTACGTGGATTAGATACAGTATTTTTTTAATTTTCTTTTATTGAGTAAACTTGTTATGTATATTCTACATATCTATTTAATTTTTTTTTTTGTTTAAACAAAAGTCGTGTATGATTCGGCGCCATTTTAGAAACGAAAAAATAAATTTTTTTTTACGTTTTCATCGCGTAATCATGTCAGGCAGTTTCCGCTGGTTGTTGATTCGAAGTCGAGGCTCAAAATCAAAATAAATGAAATTTACACTTTTTTTCTTCTTTTTTGTTTTGTTTTTCTAATCTAAATTCTCATCCCTTTTACTGCGAATCATACACGATCGATTCAACATTCCTGGTGTCGGTTTCCGGCATTTTAGGTGATCACTGTCGGGTGCTGGCGGCCGGTGAATTCGCGCAGCTTGCAGATGCGCAGCGCGATCTGCACGAGCGGTCTGAGCATGTCTTCGGGCTTTTGGAAGTGTTTGGCGGGGTCGGCTTCGTAGCTGTCGATGTAGATTCGCACGGTCGCGCCTGAACTTCCGGTTCCGCTCAGACGGAAGACGAGTCTGGAGCCGTCGTCGAAGGTGATGCGGATTCCCTGGATATATGAATCGATTTTAAAGCAATTTGGTCAATTTAATTATTAATTTTAGATCGATTTTGATCGAATTTCCACGGTAATTAAGGCGATTTTGGCCAATTTTTGCGTTAATTATCGATTTTTGAACCGATATTGGTCAATTTTTATCTATAATTATCGATTTTTGAACCGATATTGGTCAATTATTACCTGTAATTATCGATTTTTGATCGATTTTGAACCGATATTGGTCAATTTTTACCTGTAATTATCGATTTTTGATCGATTTTGAGCCGATATCGGTCAATTTTTACTTGTAATTATCGATTTTTGATCGTTTGAGCCGATATTGGTCAATTTTTACCTGTAATTATCGATTTTTGATCGATTTTGAGCCGATATTTGTCAATTTTTACCTGTAATTATCGATTTTTGACCGATTTTGACCGATTTTACACGGTAATTAACGCTTTTAAGGCGATTTTGGTCATTTTTTTGCGTTACTTATCGATTTTTGACCGATTTTACACGGTAATTAGCGGTTTTAATGATAATTAAGGCGAGTTTGGTCAATTTTTCGCGTTAACTATCGATTTTTTAACCAATTTTACACGGTAATTAGCGCTTTTAAGGCGATTTTGATGATATTTAAGGCGATTTTAGTCAATTTTTCGCGTTGATTATCGATTTTGTGATCATTTTATACGATTTTAGGCGGATTCACTCGCTTAAAACCTTTATTTCGGGTTAATTATCGATATTTTTGGAGCAACCTGTTTGCGCGCGACGCACAAGTCGATCGGGTCCGTGTAGGAGAAGTTATCGGCCATTGCGACGCGGTAGACTTTGTCGTGCTCGCAGTTGGTGCTCTCGTCTCTGAAGGAGAACGCCTGCCCGATGAACGAGGGGGTTTCAACTTTGGTATTGAGCATCTCCATCATTTTATTACACGTTTCCGCGTCGCAGTTCTCGTAATCGTATCTAAAAATGGAGAAATTGATTCGTTTTTGTTCGCGCATTTATTTGCGTTTTAGTTTTAGTTTTTGCCTCGTGTAGAAGTTGCGCCCGTAGTTGAGCCAATGGTGGCGCAGGATTTCTTCGAGGGTCTCTCGGCGGTGGGCCAGGATGGACAGCCAGGCGAGGGCGGCCCAGATTCCGTCTTTTTCTCTGATGTGGTCCGAACCGGACCCGAAACTCTCCTCGCCGCAGAGGGACAGTCGGCCCGCGTCCATTAAATTGCCGAAGTACTTCCAACCGGTCGGGACCTCGAACATCTCTTTGCCATGTTTGAGCGCGACTCTTTCAAAAGAAATACAATTTTTATTTATATTTTTAGTCACACATTTGGGTCTAAAAATTGATTTTCGGAGCAAATATGCAATTTTTTGACCTAAAATATGCATAAATTTTAATGCAAAAATAAAATTTAAAATGCTTAGGCCTAAATATGTCTATACTATCGACTCTTTCAAAAGAAATACAATTATTATTTACATTTTTAGTCACATTTGGGTCTAAAAATTGATTTTCAGAGCAAAAATGCAATTTTTAGACCTAAAATATGCATAAAATTTAATGCAAAAATAAAATTTTAAATGCTTAGGCCTAAATATGTCTATAATTTCGACTCTTTCAAAAGAAATGCAATTTTTAGTCACATTTGGGTCTAAAAATTGATTTTCAGAGCAAAAATGCAATTTTTAGACCTAAAATATGCATAAATTTTAATGCAAAAATAAAATTTAAAATGCTTAGGCCTAAATATGTCTATAATTTGATTTTCAGAGCAAAAATGCAATTTTTAGACCTAAAATATGCATAAAATTTAATGCAAAAATAAAATTTAAAATGCTTAGGCCTAAATGTGTCTATAATTTGACGGTTTTAGGTCTAAAAAGGGAATGTCGTTACAAAAATGATTTCTTTTCCGATTGAATTCATTTTTTTAGACATAATTTATGCATAAAAGTAATTCGTATTCACTTTTTCTGTCTAAAAATGTTAAAATTGGATGCAAAAAAAGCAGAAATATGAAAAGTTAAAAATTTATAGGCCCAAATGATTGATTTTACAGAGAAAAAAAAATTTTTAGACCCAAATCCGCATGTAATTTGCCATTTTTAGACCTAAATCTGCCTGAAATTTTTATTTTCAGCCCAAAAATTGTGTTTAATTTTTTAAAAAATGCAAAAATCCATGAAAAATGCTTTTTTTGCGCGCACAAATAAATTTTTAGACCGAAAAAGACATTTGTTTGCAATGTACCGGTCGAGCGCCGCGCTGGTCGGCATACTGCGCGCATATCCCTTAACTCCGTGCTTCTGGAAGTAAGGAATACACTCCAAATTGTCCGCCAAAATCGCCAGCGAATCCGACGGGTTGACGAAAAACGCGTTGTGGCCCAACAACATATTGCGATCCTAAAATCAAAACAAAATCAATCGAAATCTCTTGAAAATCTCATCAAAATGTCCAACCCCGTCGCCGTCGAACGCCGCTCCGAACGCGTATTGGCCACCCTTCATCGCCTCCACCAAATCGGCCGCGTAGGTCAAATTCGGGTCCGGATGGTGACCCCCGAAGTCCTCGAGGATCGCCTCGTTCTCTAGACACCCCTCGCTGGCCCCCAGCTCGTTCACGAAGATGCGGCGCAAGTAGGGGCCCGTAACTGCGAAAAATCGAAAAAAAAATCGATTAAAAATGGCGAAAAATGAGGAAAATTGGATGAAAAATGGCAAAAATCGATTATAAATGAGGAAAATTGGATGAAAAATGGCAAAAATCGATTATAAATGAGGAAAATTGGATGAAAAATGGCGAAAATCGATTATAACTGAGAAAAATGGATGAAAAATGGCGAAAATCGATTACAAATGAGGAAAATTGGATGTTAAATGTCAAAAATCGATTATAAATGAGGAAAATTGGATGAAAAATGGCAAAAATCGATTATAAATGAGGAAAATTGGACGAAAAATGGCAAAAATCGATTATAAATGAGGAAAATTGGATGAAAAATGGCGAAAATCGATTATAAATGAGAAAATTGGATGAAAAATGGCGAAAATTGGATGAAAAATAGCGAAAATTGGACGAAAAATAGCGAAAATTGGATGAAAAATGGCAAAAATCGATTATAAATGAGGAAAATTGGACGAAAAATGTCAAAAATCGATTAAAAATGTCATATATCGATTTTTAATCGATTTTTAATTGAATTTTTTTTGGTTACCGCCGTTGAGGGAGTTGAAGAGGACGCTGAGCGGGGGGTGCACGGTGTCGCCCCGCAACAGATGGCGCAGGCTGTCGAAGTCGAAGATTTCCTTCATGAGCTGAACGTAGTCGTCGATGGGGTCGATGACTTGCACCTCGAACGGTTTCCCGTTCACGTCGAACAGGCTGGTGCCCGACACGGACACGTCGCATTTCAGGTCGGGGCAGATTCGGTACTCGGTGATCTGCGTCGTCAGCACGTGGATCGCGTTCGTCACGGTTGTCGGCGCTGGACCTGGTAAAAGGGTTGCAAATTAATTCATCACCTTTTAATTGTGTTTTCGACAAGTTTTCGGATTTTATATTCAGTGGTTTTGGACTTTTTTTTGTGTTTTTAGGACTTTTCTTGGGTTTTTCTTGTGTTTTTTGGATTTTTCTTGGGTTTTTCTTGCGTTTTGTGGACTTTTCTTGCGTTTTGTGGACTTTTCTTGGGTTTTGTGGACTTTTCTTGGGTTTTTCTTGGGTTTTTTAGGACTTTTCTTGGGTTTTTTAGGACTTTTCTTGGGTTTTTCTTGGGTTTTTAGGACTTTTCTTGGGTTTTGTGGACTTTTCTTGGGTTTTTCTTGTGTTTTAGGACTTTTCTTGGGTTTTTAGGACTTTTCTTGGGTTTTTAGGACTTTTCTTGGGTTTTTAGGACTTTTCTTGGTTTTTTTTCCTTTTTTTGGGGGATTTTCTAGTAAATTTTTTGAGTTTTTTGTTTCTTTTTTGGAGGATTTTCATGAGTTTTTTGGTGAATTTCTTGTTTTTTTTTAAGTTTTCATGGTTTTATGGGAATTTTCTTAAGAAATAACAAAAAAAACCTAAAGAAAACTCAAGAAAACCTCAAAAGAACGAGACAAAACACCTAAAAACTCATGCAAATTCCTAAAATTAACATTTTCTTTGGCATTTTGGTTTTCTGGACATTTTCTTGATTTTTTTAAAATGTTTTTCTCATTATTTTGGAGGTTTCTCTTGACTTTTTTGCTTTTTTTTGCGTTTTTAGACCGTTTTCAAGCTCTTCTTGCTTTTTTTTTTTTTTTTTTTGCTATTTTCTTGTCGTTTTTGTAAAAATTTTATTTTTTAAATTTTATTTTCGACTTTTGTTTATACCGCCATTATTAATGTTATATTTAATCCCGAAATCGCCGTTCGGTCCGCCCGGGTTGTGACTCGCCGTCAGTATAATCCCACCGACAGTTTTATATTTACGAATAATACACGAAACCGCCGGAGTCGACAAAATACCATTTTGACCAACCAGGACTTTACCAACCTAAATAAAAACAAATAAAATCAAAAAAACATTCAAAAAAAGCAGAAAACTGTGCGGCCATTTTTCACCCCGTTGGCCGCGCACATCTTGAGAATAATCTCGACGGCAGGCTTGCAGAAATAGCGGCCGTCGCCGCCCAATACCAACGTAGCAGCCGCTAATTCGTCGCCGACGGCCGACAATGTGCACTGCACGAAGTTTTCCGTGTAGTGGGTCTGCATGAACGTTTTCACGGACTTGCGCAACCCGCTAGTGCCCGGGATTTGCCCATCGAAAGGCTTAGTCGGCACGGTAATCACTTTTAAAGTCATTTCACCGAACGAATCAGTCTGCTAATGATTTCGTCTCGAAGGTCGACTGGTTGGAGTGACGGGTATATTTATTACGATCGCGATCGGGTGGGGATTACGATGTGCTTTTCACCATCCACTGATGACATTTTATGACGGAGTTTAATTTGGAACGTCGATCGGGGTTACACGATATGCTTATCACCGCGCATTGATGAGATTTTGTGACGCGGATTAGTTTGGAACTTGTTTGGGTTTTGGCCAGAGATGGCGCTGGGTTTTAATGATGGCTGCTGGTGTGTAATAAGTTTGCATAACTTTGAGATTATAAAGTGATATTTGAGCTGTTTATCGACGCACATCGATGTTGTCAGTCACGAGATAATTTTTATTAAAAATAGTTGTTAAGTAATGGTGAAAGTTATGGAATACGAGTCGGAACGGACTCCGCTGTTGGCTCAAGAAAGGTAAAACAAAATGGCGGGTTTTGTTGTGTTTTTGTTGATTATTAATTGAATTTTGTATTTTAAAGGGAAATTAAGCTCGATGAAGTCGAACCTGAATATTCAATCAATGCTTCAGTAGATAATTCATACATTTCCGGCACTTCTTCGGTGATTTTAATCAATTTGATAATTTTTTTTTGATTGTTTTTAATAGAAAAAAGTGAATTTTTTCGTTTTTTCAGTCGACCGATGTGTTATTGACGCCAAAAAGCAAACAAAACAGCTTTTTTACGATGTGAGGATGTCTAAAATTGATTTAAATATGCAAAATTATGCGTAGAAAATTAAAAAATTGAAAATTTCAGATTTTCGTTATGGAATGCGATGATGGGGACGTCAATATTGACGATGCCATGGGCTATCGAACAGGTAAAACACGAGAAAATTAAATTAAAATAAATATTAATATGTTTTAAATTTTATTTCAGGCTGGATTGAGTTTCGGGATAATTTGCATGATTTTAGTGATGGGATTGTGTTTGTATACGGCGTACAGGGTCATCGAATTGCCGTCTCTTATGGGTAAGTAAGAAATTGAATTGATTAATTTTCATTTATTTATTCATCTGTTTTGTAGGTGTTGATATGGAATTAGTGGAATATTCGGATTTGTGCGACGAATTGTTGAAATACGGCACTAAGTGGATCGCTGTGTTTTTTTCTATTTTTGCGTTGGTCGGCGGTGTTGTCGTCTATTGGATTCTCATGTCTAATTTCTTGTATAATATTGTTTCGTTTGTATATTGTAAGTTAAAATGTTTTTTTTAGATAAAAAACTGCATTTTATGGTGTAAAATTGCAATTTTTAGGCGAAAAATCGTTATTTTCGATTGAAAACTGAAATTTTTAGGCGAAAAATCGTTATTTTCGATTGAAAACTGCAATTTTTAGGCGAAAAATTGTTATTTTCGATTGAAAACTGCAATTTTTAGGCGAAAAATTGTTATTTTCGATTGAAAACTGCAATTTTTAGGCGAAAAATCGTTATTTTCGATTGAAAATTGCACTTTACTGCATTTTACTTTTTTTTTTTACATGTAAAAGGCTTTTTATGACACTTTGTACGTGTAAAAAGGCTTTTTATGTCACTTTTTACGTGTAAAAGACATGTTTAACAGGTTTTTACTTGTTAACTATCATTTTTGACCACTTTACAGGTCACTAATGACCATTTTACACCGGTAAAAACCCCAAAATGCAATTTTTCGTCTCAAAAACCTTTTTTTTATTACTTTTTTATTACTTTTCTTCAAATTAGCCACGTTTTATTAATTTTTAACAATTGAATTGATTACAGTCAAATCCACCAATAGCAGCTGGGCTGTAATCGGTAACTCTAGCCACGACGACGTCTACTGTCCGTCCCCGGTGCCTTCGGTCGTAAACGGCTGCGCCGACCACACGCTGCTGCTGACGAAGCACCACGAGGACCCACTTTTCGAGCAAATATGGAACCCCAACACGGCGCCCATTTTCCTCGTGCTCCTCGTCATGTGTTTGGTCAACTACAAATCGGCTACTGTCTTCACCAAGCTCAACGCACTGGCGTTTACTTCCGTCCTGTTCCTATTCGTTTTTGTCTCGTATAAGGCCTACTATTGGGGCATCAACATGGATGCGCATGACCGCACCAAGTGGAACTACATTCCCGGTTGGTTTCATTGATTCGATTGAGAAAATTGATCACTTTTATTGATTTTTATTGATTTTTATTAATCGAAATCGATTTTTATTGATCGAAATCGATTTTTATTGATCGAAATTGATTTTTATTGATCAGAATTGATTTTTATTGATCAGAATTGATTTTTATTGATCAGAATTGATTTTTATTGAT
>JAQFXT010002599.1:0-11552 GCA_034683725.1 Strigamia crassipes
TAACAATGATGTAATGGCTGCGGACGGGTCAATAGCCAATGGGAGTTTGTCATAAGTTTTGTGAAACAGACTATAGTTATGCATGTAAACATAGAAAATTATTAAGGTCCAATTACGCGAACAAATCGGTTGTATGAACATCCACGTCTCCCAATTAGTTCGGATAATTGACGCTTTACTGTATCGTCTAAGCTGCTTTCACAGTAAAAGTGGCTAGAGTGTGTGAACACCAAAATTCAACCCTGTTCCAAATGTAGTCATCGTAACCTAGGTTATTACCTGCATACAGTATGTGTAAGTAGTAAGACACTTAGCATTGCCGTAGCCTGGTTTCGGCCATGCAAACTGTGATTTGTGGGACGACTTTTTCAAGAACCAAATCAAGAACTGGGAACTTGTTGAGGGACACAGAAGTTCTTGCTACAGAAACAGTACCTCGTTCAATCACGGATGAGAAATTCTTGGGATTCTCATTCAATTGCTGACTAGACCCAATGCTGCTTAACTTCTGCGTTCTAATGGGAACAGGTGATCCCAAAGAGTAAACAACTACACATCCAGGCATATATGTGCGAGATTAATCTAGATGTTTGCACCAACGGACAATCAAATTAACAAACCATGTGGCAACCGATCTAGTTGGTCTAACTTTCTTTGCACGATCTGGTTTTAAGCGCTTTTAAAGCGGCTAATTTCGGGTTACATGCGTTTGAAGGTCAAGCTAGCTCAAATGTGTTGGTGCGAACAAGGGTGATAGCTAATGGGTGTTTTGTCACAAGTTTTTGTAGACGTCGCTAGCACTTGTGGGCTTGTGACCGGCAGGGCTGTCGGTCAACATCACTGGGGACTTAATTTTTCTAATTATAAGATATTGTTCAATCAATCGTGGGGTCCTTTGAGATCCAGAAAAAGACAAACGTTTTTCTTTCTTTCTTTCTTTCTTTCTTTCTTCTTTTCTGTCTTTTTTTTTTTTTCTTTGTTGTTGATTTTTTCCCTTCAAGTTTTCAGCACGGGATCTTCTTCTGGGTGAGACCTGTCACGTGCTTGATCGATTTATTGATTATTGATTGAAGTGAATTCTTCTTGTTGCGTTTCCTTCGTTGTTTATTCAATTTCTGAAGTTGTTATTAGACTCGACTCGATGGTAAGATGTGTTTGTTTTCGATCATTTTGCGCGTTAAATATATGATAAATGCGTGAATAAAAAATGTCTTTTCGCCTTTGATAAGATTACGCTTTGATTTCATACATGGAAAGATTTTGTTCTCGTTACGTGATGGAAGGGTTAATATTTTATGGACGTTGCCCTGGGATTTGTACATTCATTGGCGTCTCGGGAGCTGTTTGGTTCGCTGTGCGCGCGCCCTCCCTTCGCGCTCCCATCTCTTTTATATTTCACTGGGTTTGAGTGGATTTGGTATAAAGAGAGGCGCCAACATTTATCCACCCAGCTTGGAGGCATCAAAAATAATGTCGTTCGTCATGTCGACGAGTTGGCCAGAGGTGCTCTGCTCTGCGCTGCGCTGCACTGCACTGCACTGCACTGCACTGCACTGTTCTCGTACACAGAGAGAAATGGGCGCTTTTTGTGGTGGTGGGAATGGAGATGGTGGAGGAAGGACGAGTAGCTCTGGCGCGGCATCTTAACCATCGAAATACCATAAAAATAAAAAGCGCTCGTAACGAGTGGGGACTAAGACACGTTGGCCGAAGAGCCGAAGGGGCACAGTGGGAGATGGCGCCGTTGTTGCGCTCAAATTATGCCTTTCTCAGATGGTCATCTTCACTGGGGTCACGTGGGCAAAATCGATTTGTCAACATTTGGCACGAAGTTTGTGCGATCCACCAACAGATGGAAGCCGAGAGAAGGAAGGAAGGAAGGAGTGGTGCGCAGTTGCGCGCGCCATATTTTATTCTATCAAAGTTTAATTAAAAACCGGTTCTGGTTTGTGTGGTTTTCGTGGGGATCAACACGCGTGAAAATATTTTCATAATGTACGTATTTATTTATTTGTATTTGTATTTTTTATGTTTTTAAAAAATTTAATTGGGGCACATGAACCGATAGTGATGTCATCTTTTATGGCGCTATTGATGAGTGTCGTGGCACGAGGGCTGGTGCGAGGTTATCGCGCTATCCTGGGTTAAATTAACAGTTCAAGGAAAAATAATTAAAGAGATGGGAAAAGGGACTGGACCAACTGGTGTCTCGGACGAAAATGAAGCCATTCGTCAAGTCAGAGTTCAGACTCAAAGTCACCAATTTGTGCGCGCCATTCTTTGTGCGCTTGATGAATTCCACATGCGGAGCAACGAATCAACATCGAAGGCCATGAATTAATCTGCTACTTGCGAGTGAATTAAATTTTTTATTATTATTTTTCTTTCTTTCTTGTTTTGTCGATGGGAATGTAAAATTGTGCAGTGTAAACGTGTCACTTTAATGGAATTTAATTGAATCGAAGGTTTCCAGTGGCATTACTAATGAGCACACTTTTTCCCCCTTGCTCACTTGCTCGAGGTAATTGACAAGGCTGAAGCCCCGGTTGGCATGGCAACCGGGCCTAAAAACTAATAATGCGATTTCTCTTACATATAAATAATTCTCCTTTTCACAAATCTCCAAGTTAATGAGGAGGAGGAAATTAAAAGATGATTTCACCACCATTTTGCTCGTCTTCGCTGATTTGTAAGTCAAATGCAGCTAATGCAAGCAATTGATCATCTGCTGGGAGCTGAACTTTCCCATACGAGACGCTTCCGTCACTCTTTTCCCCTCTGAGCGCTTATGCGGCTCGTAATGGATCTGCTCGTGCTCCCGACGCGCGCACAAATGAATGAAAGAAAGAAAGAAAGAAAGCAACTGCAACTGCAACTGCAACGCGACGGCTCCATTTTTCCAACAGCCAGCCATGAAATTGGGCCACCGCGGGGGGTCACTGGGCTCGGAATGAAGGGGTTGGGGTTGCTCTAAAAATGGCGATAAGAATGGAAGAATAAACGCGAATTCGAGAGTTGCATGCCGGCGACTGGAGACTGGAGACTGGGGACTGCGGACGAGGTTGTGATTGAAGGAAAGAGGCAAGAGAACCTAGAACCTTGTTAGGAGATCCAAACACCCAATTTCATCAAGATGTTGTAAAGAATCCGGGCGCGCACGCAGAGCTCATTGGACTTGGATGTTTGGGGATATTGGAACGAAGGAGGACGAAGGAGGAAGGAGGACGGGGTTGGATGAGAGAACCGAGAGAGAGAGAGAGAGATAAGTGTGTACGATACGACAAGATGGGCTGCCTGTGTGGCTATTGTTCCCGCGCCAGTGACTTGATTGGAAAGCGGTGTTTGGAAATTGAAAACACGAGTTGTGAATGTGCAGATTGCAACGGTCGGGCTCGGTCGTTCAATCAGTGCGCGCACCGACTGGAATGAGGGGCTGGGCCGGCCACAAAGGTCAGCTGCGGGGGCGGACACCTAATTAATTTGCATTGCAAATTAATCTGCATTAAATGGTCATTTCTACAAGCCACTATACTTGTTTTCGATTTGATTAAATTAAATTAAATTAAATTTTTTTTTTTTTTTTTTTTTTTTAAAGGATTTTTTTTTTTTTGGGGGGTTTTCGTTGTTAGTGTTGTTTTTGGGAAATGAAATGGTGTAGTGAAAAGGGGTTATGTTATGTGTATGATTGAAGTAGTCAAAGCAAATTCGTGTAAAGGCGATGGGGATGGTGTCGAGTTAGAGCCTGGCAATTCCATGCGGAGAAATATTCCTGTTGGGAGCCATTAAAAAAGATGAAATTTTTCCAACCTTGTTTGCTATACAATTTCCTACGTATAAAATAAAATGGAGCTCGTATATCTCAACCTCTGCTGAAAAGTTTCCTTTTTATGTTGTTGGTTTTTTTTTTTTTTTTTTTTTTGGAGGAAAAAATTTATTTTGGATAATTTTGATTTATTTATTAATATTTTTATTTTTATTTTTATTTTTTCTTTTTTATAGTATCAGCCAGTGGTCACTTGGAATCGACGTCCATAAACACACTCTCTCCGGAAATGGTTCACGAATTGATCAGTCGAGCGTCGCAATCGGCCGAGAGTTTTGCTCAGGACGAAGCACCGCCACCTCCGCCCCCGTTCGATAATCCAACGGGTCCTTATTTCGACTCATCCACACCCGTCAACGTGACGGCACAACTGGGCAAGACTGCTTACTTGCACTGTATCGTGCGACAACTGGGAAATAAAACGGTAAATATTTTTTTTTTTTTTAATATTTTTTTTTAAATAATTGTTTTATGTTTTTTTGTTTGAAACTAGCAAGTAAAAGTGTTGTAAGACGAGAAAATTTGTGTAATTTGTGAAGCGTTTCAATTAGACCGTTAGGAGCGAATTGATTGAGCGCCTAACTGGTCGTTGGTAAATTGGAATTGAAAATTCAATGTGCCGAATAGGCTTGTGCCTTTAATTATCGACTTGCTGACTCGATTTAGACTTGCAAAGACGTTGCAGGAGCCGCGGGAATTAATTGCATTCGAATACGAAGCATTTGCGTTTTGTTTTGTTTTGTTTCGTTTTATTTTTGATGCGCAAAACCGAGAGGAGTCGCTGCGACGAGACGAGTCGAGACGAGTCGAGTCGGTGTTTATTGGCTGGCGAGTGTGCTCAACGGCGGAAGGTTACGACCCGTGTCGTCACTGTTGGTCTGCTTGGGTATGCTGACCACCTGAAGGTGATAATGGCGCGTGCTCTGCATTAGTCCGCCTTGTGAAGCGCCAGAGAGATTGTAATGGTGCTTGAGTGGAATTTTGAACGAGAGGCCGGAGATGGCCAAGATGGTGGGAAATGGATGTTTTAGTGCCGTGTCTACCTAGACACGTAGCTAAAAGATTGATTGCAAAGTCGAAAATCGTCCATTCGGATTCAATTGAGATCAATCTTTTTGCACTTGCGGACGATTTAAAGGGAGAATTCACACACAAAAGTGTTGCAGTCGAGCCACTTTTTGCAGCATCAGGGGTCTTTTTGTGCGGTCATTAATAGAGTAATAGTGATGCAAACTCGGAGTTGTTTTTAGATAGAGATGTGGGATTGAGATGAAATTGTGACGGTAAAACGGTCGGTTCGTTTCGCAAGTGGCTGGTGAAGACATTTCGTCGGTTTGCTGGAAAAGTCTCTCGGGAGGAGTGAATCCGAGACAAAGTTCATTTTGGTTTCTCGAGGTGTTAACTGCATCAATTATTGTCCAGCTTGTGGATGTGGGTCTGAAGGGAATTAAAAAGAAGAGCTAGACTCTCTTAAAAGCAACAAAAAGAAGTTGAAGAGAAGAGAAGGGAAGGGAAAAAAAGTGATTGGAGTGGTTGAGGAATCTGTACAATTAATTAAATGTTCGCAATTAAAATTGCCACTTCTTTTAAGCAGAAATTGGATTAACGAGCAAACAACTTAGCACTTGTTTCAATTACTTTTAGTCGAGAAATCTTTAATGGCGGCGTCCGTTTACTCGTGTTTTTCGTTTAATAAATAAAATAAATCAAGCCGGAGTTAATCTCGAAAACCCAACTTGTTTTGGTGACCTCTAGTGACAATCCGGATTGGAAATCCACTGATGGAAGCGCTCCAAAATGGCAACAGCTGTTTGGTGGAAAATGATTATAACTGGAATTGACATATAAATAAAAGATGATGTCGGTGATGAAAATGCAGACTTTTTTTTATATTTTTTTTATTTTTATATTTATACTTTTTATTTATTTTTTATTCTTCTTTTTTTTTTTTTATTCATTTATTTAAGTGAGTAGAACTCGGCACGAAGTTTATTTATAGTCGCAGGAAGTAAGTAGGAGTCAGTGAAGTTGTGAATGTTTCTCAATCGTGTTGATGAGTTTGGAAATAGCTTTTCTCCCCCCTTTTCCCCCTTCTTCTGACGTGTCTGTTTTTCAACACGCTTCTCAACCGTGAATAAGAACCGTCTGCGTGGGAGGAGGGCGGGGATCAATGGAGACGCGAGTTTTTGGCTTCCATTTTTTTTTTTCGCGCAAAGAAATGCTTTGAACCATTCATTTATCGAAGTGAAAAGGTTTCCGATTTGGTAATTGATAAATACCGAGGAAGCAAAATGTGATTTTGTTAATTTCGCTGTAAATAAAAGCGTTAGACGCGTGTATGGCAACCGGAAGTGTGGCTTTAAGGAGCCGTGTGTTGAGCGAAACGCGCTTTTGGCACCCGGCCATCTTCTAAACAGAAAAGAAATTCATGGATAGTGTTGATGCGACTCGCTCGGTGTCATCGACTATGTCTGTTAGAGAGAGCATTTGCTAATATTGTTGAGTGATGTTTGTCTCCGACTTGATGGGAATTTTCTCAATCGGATTAATTTCTTTTTTATTGTCGAATTAGAAATGAGATTTTTTTATTTTTTATTATTTATCATTTATCATTAGAATTTTTTTATTTAAAAAGAAATTTTTTTTAAAGGCTTTGAATGTGTTGGCACATTGTAAACAAGTTTTACAACTTGAGCGCACAACCCAATCATTAACTGGCATGGAAAAGCATCTGGCATTTATTTTTTTTTTTTTTTTTTTTTTTTTTGTTGTGTTTGTTTTTTTTTTTGGTGTAGGGAGAATATTGGCTTCTGGAAAGTTTGTTATTTTTATTGTATGGCTTTAATGCAGCCACCACTCACGTTTAATTTACAATGAGGATCGAGTAGAGATGTAGCAGCTGGGTATTGTTTGTTTTTCGAGATGGGTGAACTGGTAGTGTGCTTGCATTTTTCGCCCATGTATTCTTTTGATCTTCTCGGCACATGACAAGATGTGAAGTAAATCTTTTAAGAATTTTTTTTTTTTTTTTGAGAAATTTTTGTAAAATCTTGTTGGAAATTTTGGTGGATTTTAGGAAAATTTTGTTGCATATTTCGATGAATTTTTGGAAAATTTGTTGGAAATTTTTGTTGGAAAATTTGTTGGAAAATTTTGTTGGAAATTTTGGTGAATTTTTGGAAAATGTTTGGAAAATTTTGTTGGAAATTTTGGTGAATTTATGGAAAATGTTTGGAAAATGTTTGGAAAATTTTGTTGGAAATTTTGGTGAATTTATGGAAAATGTTTGGAAAAGTTTGATGGAAATTTCGGTGAATTTTTGGAAAATTTTGTCGGAAATTTTTGTGAATTTTTGGAAAATTTTGTTGGAAATTTTTGGGAATTTTTGGAAAATTTTGTTGGAAATTTTTGGGAATTTTTGGAAAATTTTGTTGCAAATTTTTGTGAACTTTTTGAAAATTTTTTGGAAATTTCTGCGATTTTTTTGTCACTTTTTTTCCGAAATTTTAAAAATGTGTTTAAATTTATTTTAACTTTTAAATTGAATCGTTTATTCAGATTTCCGGGAACTTAATAGTAGTTTCGGGAGCACAAGAGGGCGACTTTAGTAATAATAGATGAGGAGACTGATTTAAATAATCATTAAACAAAATATTAACGTCGCGAAAGATTTGGTGAAAATCCAGCGTCGTTTTCGCTACTTTGAATCGGTGCACTTGACCTTTAATTAAACTGCTTTTTCCCGGCCGAGTTTTTGAGTAAAAAAGAAAATGCAGTACCCAGTTGCGCGAGATTTGATTTCTGGCGGTTGCAATTTACAATTCACGCGTATTACATATAAAAAGCGGAATGTTGGAGAAATGGTGTGTTTTATTTTCAATGTGTGGGCAATTTTTCATATTGAACGTTAGGTACAAATTTCTCCATTTCTAAGCACTGGGTGTTAACAAGCAAAAGGTGATGAATAATGTACAAGATGGTTGAAAATAAAGGCATTCTCGTTGATAATAGACTGGCTTCATAAAGTCAAACAAGTGCGAGTTGCCACCGCAAAACTCCAAAGAGATGCGCAAGCAGCTAGAGTAAAGAGATGTAAAAAATTTAAATAACGCCATTAATTATTCATGATTCGCACGCAAAACTCGAGCTATGGGCCTCTGATTTGCTGCTATTTCCTCTACATCTTTTTTTATTATGCACATGGCTCCACGTGCGAATTTATTCAATTTGTTTTTGCCATTCATAATTTTTTTTTTTTTTTTTTTTTTTTTTTTAGCAATTAAATTTTGTCACTTTGCAGCAAAATCTGAAAAGTTGCGCATTTTTGCCGCAAATTTTGACAAAATTGGGAAATCGGGCTCTGGTCGTGACACTTTTATCATAAAAGTGAAAAATGTTGTTCCAATTTCAAAAAATTGTTGAGAGTTTTTTATTTTCTTTTTTAAATTAAATTTGCAAGATGGCTGCAAGATGAAATATTTTTAATAGACAACTCGCTTGAAAATGAAAAGTTTATGTAATAACCAAGTTAAAATTAATGCTCCTGCTGCCGCTGACTCTAATTGATGCAACCACTCTCCTCGATTCTCAAATTCTAAATGTTTTTAATGAAGAGCAAGGAAAAGAGAGAGCGAGAGAGAGAGAGATAGAGCGGATTTCTTTTAAAATTAACTCCAAAATGGCATTTCGCTGAAGAAAAACAGGCATTTTAATTTTATTCAGTGTCATTTATGCGCGCAATTACCGAGTTTTGGCTTGATACACGTTGGTTTGATGTGGCAATTGATGGCGCAACAAGTGCGGGAGCAATGGAGCAAGAATGGGCGCAGGTTAATGCAGTTTAGATGAAAGGTAAGCTGTAAATTTGCGACCGAGTCTATATACGTCTCGTAGTCCCGTGTCGGTTTTCTAGTTCGGTGTTTTATTGCTATTTGATTGGCAATTTTATCTGCTAGACCGGAGCAACGCTGGAAATGTTGTTGCTCTTGATTTCAGGCTCAGGATGATTGAAAAGTTTGTCGACCGGTTGTTCGCAGCCCGCTTTTTGTTGTCCGAGAGGATTTGCTGGACGTTTGTCTCCGAGTGCTGCACTGCACTGCACCGCTCGTTTTTATTGCAGCATCTTCGGTCGGCAGTGATTAAAAATGTTGCATGACTCGCTCGTTATTGCTGCGTGTTTATCTCGAAATGAGCCATAACCCTGCGAGATAATGGCAGGAAACGGACGTGGTCAAAGAGCTGTGACCACAATCAATAAGACAATTCGAACACACTGGACCAAACGGTCGAGGCGATTTCTTGTTATCAAGACCATTGCACATTGCACATTGAACATTTTTATTTTTTATTTTTATTTTTTATTTTTTTTTATTTATTTTATTTATTTATTTATATTTTTTTTTTCGTCTTTTATTTGGGATTAACCAAATGGGCAAACAGATTTTTCTCGACGAACGTACATTTTTCAGCTCTGGCGAAGGGCAAACAAGGGAAATTTTAGAAACGAGTTTACACACCCGGGCGTCTTGGATGTATCAAAAGCGGAGTCGAAATCGATTTTTAAAGATGAATTAGAATTAAGGCCGAGCAACATTTATTTCGCGCACTGCTTGTAATTACACAGGGGGCAGTGTGCAATTCCAGTTTGTTGAAATCAATTTGGAGAAGTTTAAAACTAATTTTGTTTACAATATTGCTCGTTGTTTGCCGAAATGATTTTCCTATCAATTACAGCGATGGGGGATGATGATGAGAGCGGAAAAGCAAGTGCTATTGATGACCTCGGAGTCCATTCTCAATCCAATCATTGATAGCAAACGCGGGGGTGTGGACGAAGAGTGTATGTGTGTGTGTGTGTGTGCTTCATAAATGTCTTAAGAGAGAGCGCGCGCGAGAGGAGTGAAATCCCCACTGGTATTAAGTCCACTCTGATGGACATTGGTCATTGGGAATGGAAGAGGGCTTCGTTCACTAATGACAAATCTCGGTGCCGCCTGCCCGGCACCCCCACAATCCTCCGCGGCTAATGACTTAAGCCCCTTTTCGTTGCACCCCCATCCGGCCAACTGTCGGTGGTGGCTTCACCTACAAACATCTTCCCTAAGCTCAGATTGCTTTGGAGATTTGGACGGTGGTAAAGAAGAAAGAACTAAGAAACGAGCGTTGTGCAATGCTGTTTTGCATTATTCAAATGTGTTTGGCTCGAAAAACAAGAAATGACGTCATTTTGACGAAAAAGTCGATACCCTGGCGGACATTTTGCAAATTGCGTAACGTCAACAAACAAATGATGGACTGATGAAATTCTAACCTTTAAGAGATCGTTGGGTGTGTGCCGGGTGTGTATTAAATTTCCGTTGTAGTAATAACGTCTTACGGCACTTTAATAATACGAGTGATTTAATTTCAGAATCAAAGTCTTGAGCGGAGAGAGCGAAAAGTGGAATATTTGGAGTTGCGCACGCGACACCGTTTAATCCCCTTCAATTTACCACGCATCAATTGTGATTAATTTCCAAGGCTACAGCGAGACCAACACCGAACCGTGTACTGATGTATTTTTTTTTTTTTTTCCGTCTTTGTTTTTGTAATTGGGGGGTGAGTTGGTTGTAAATTAGGCGACGAGTCGAGTGGAAAAAAAGAGAAATGTGTCTCGGATTTCGGAAGGAAACGTCGTGATCGACCTCCCACCAACTCTGCGCCCTGTTCTGCCTTCTCCGCAATTAAATCTGCTCACCTACTGGTAAGGAAGTGGAAGAACGAGGCGGTTTAGTTCGAGGGAGGGGGCTAGCGGGTTAGAAGCCATATATTTACCTCTGGTCGGAGGAGAATTTGATTCACGTAGTCCCATTAGGATTCATGTTTTATTGAAAAGCTGGGTGGTGCCAGAATGGAAAGTCGTCATTGACTCACAAACACACCGCCCCAAGACTCATTTTTTTTTTTTTTCTTTTTTTTTCTTTTTCCTTTTTCTTCGTGCCCCCTCTCTCTCTCTCTCTCTCTTTCCAACACTCGTCTTTCATCTCGCTTTCATCTCGCGTGGGCAGCACGGAAAAGCAGGAATTGAATTGAACGGACAGATGGGGAAACGGAAATAAAATGCGATAACAAGCCGGATTTAATTACAAAGTGCAACTGGTTTGCAGATCGATAAATTGCACGTCGTAATCTGTTTGTTTTCTTAGTTTCGGGATGAAATATGTGAGTTATTTGTCGCGATGCGTCTCCATTAAAAAGTAATTTGCTAATGTGTAGGTGCGGGAGGACAAACAAACAAAGAGACTGCGAGGGCGTTTTAATTGCACCTTTTTGCGGTGTTTTTCTTAATAAATACACGAATTAGAAAATATCCCAAAAGTCTTTGCTTTCTTCTCCTTTCGCAGGGCTCACTTCACTTTGCCAAAAGTACCGCAGTTTCATTTGTTGCTCACTAGCGAAGGATTAAGGAGGACTTTACAAAGACGGCAAACTGATTTCCGTTTGTAATTCTGTCTTGTCTCGTGTGCACGTATAAATCCCCTTGTGCTCCTTGTGCACGTCTTCCCATGAGGCGTGTTCAAATCATGGACCTTGCCTTGCTCTTGCTCGCGACCAAACCGGTGAAAATGCTCATTGCGCAATTGGACAATAAATTACACGTAAACTTTCATTTCTTTTATCATTATTTTTATCATTATTATTGTTTTTATTTTGGATTTTATGTGACGAACAAATTTGATTTTAAGTTTGT
>JAQFXT010002600.1:0-11549 GCA_034683725.1 Strigamia crassipes
TTTTCAGGTTTTTTCGTCTAAAACTGACCATTTTCAGGCTTTTTCGTTTAAAAATGACCATTTTTCAGGCTTTTTCGCCTAAAAATGCCAATTTTTGAGCCTATTTTGTCTGAAAAAAAATTATTATCGGGTTTTTTTATTTAAAAAATGACAATTTTCAGGTTTTTTCGTCTAAAACTGACCATTTTCAGGCTTTTTCGTTTAAAAATGACCATTTTTCAGGCTTTTTCGACTAAAAATGACCATTTTTCAGGCTTTTTCGTCTAAAAATGACCATTTTTGACTCTTTTATCATCTAAACATCACCACTTATCCATTTTCTTTTTCTTTTTTAAAAATTCCAGACGCAGCCATTCTTAATCCCCGTCAACGCCAAAACAGTCCGCGACTACTACAACATCGTTTCACGTCCCATGGACCTGCAGACGATGCGCGAAAAATCGAGACGGGCGACCTATCGATCCCGGGAGGAATTCCTCTCGGACGTCAACCAAATGATCGAGAACAGCACCATGTACAACGGCGCCGAAAGCCCGCTCACTCACACCGCTCGTTCGATGATCCAGCTCTGTCTGCGTCGCTTCACCGAACGCGAGGCGTCGCTCATGCACATCGAAAAGACCATCAACCCCCTGCTGGACGACGACCAGGTTGGTCTGTCGTTTATTCTCGAGCGGGTGGTCCGCGAGAAACTGAAAACGGTGCCGGATTCGCATCCGTTTCATCGCCCCGTCGACAGGAAACGCGTTAAGGACTATTACGATGTCGTCCGGCGTCCCATGGACCTCGAAACGATCTCCGGACACGTCAAGACGCATAAATATCGCAACAGAGTCGAGTTTTTGAACGATGTCGAGCTGTTGCGTCGGTGCAGCGTCGAGTACAACGGTGCGGGACACGAGTTTACGAGGAAGGCGAAGGAGATTTATGATGTGGCGAAATCGGCGCTGTTGGAGTACGAGGAACAACTGCGCGAGTTTGAAGGAGGCATTCGAAAAGCTCTCGATGACGGTGAAACCGAATCGATCGTGACGGGAACGAACGATGATGAAAGTCAATCGGTAACTGAAAGATTTCACGCAAAGAGTGCATTTTATGGTCTGAAATTTGGGCCGTTCGGTATTTTTTTTGCATTTAAAACGCTTTTTTTGCATTTAAAACGATCGTTTTAGTCATATAAAACTATTTTTGTGTGCAAAACAATGCATTTATGCATCGAAAACGATCGTTTTTGTCCTTAAAATGCATTTTTTTCACATAAAACAATGCATTTTTGCATCGAAAACGATTGTTTTAATCCTTAAAATACATTTTCTCATATAAAACAAGACCTTTTTGCATCGAAAACGATCGTTTTTGTCCTTAAAATGGATTTTTTTTATATAAAACAATGCATTTTTGCATCAAAAACGATTGTTTTAGTCCTTAAAATGCATTTTTCATATAAAACAAGATCTTTTTCATCTAAAACGATTGTTTTTGTCCATAAAATGCATTTTTTTTCATATAAAACAATGCATTTTTTCATGTAAAACACCATTTGTGCACTTTATGACACTTACAATGCATTTAATTCTTACATTAGTCTCAGTATTGCACGAAAAAAATCAATTTATTCGCTTAAATTTTTTATTTATTTATTTATTTATTTATATTTTCTAAGCGGCAAGAGGACGACGAAGATGTTTTCATCGACGTCGGAGGTGACGACGAATCCGAAACGCATTTCCCGTCACACGACGACGAGAGCAACGTTCTCATCGAAGGTAAAATCCAGAGAAAAACATTTAATTAATTTTATTCATGTTTTTGTTGATGTTGCAGATTTGCAGATCACTCCGGATAACAGCGACGCATCGGACGACGACGATAACGATGCGAATGCGGTGGATGAAAACTACGACCCGTCTGCATTTTTATTAAACGGCAACGTCGGGTTCCAACAGCCAGCAATGGAGTTGGCCAACGCCAGCATAGGCAACATCGTCGACGATCTGCTCATGTCGGAATCGGACGACGAAGAAATGTGATTCCATGTTTTATCAGTCTCTTGTACATAAATATACGCGCATTTTTGTAAAAATAATACGGGGGTGGGTCAATTGTGCCCAATTTGTGAACTATTTGTTGTTGGTGGTATGTTTGGATGAAAAATAGCCGTCATAAATATATTTTTACATCTAAAATTCACTTTTTCATTGGAAATGACCAATTTTGTGCTTCAAAGGTCGAATTCTATTAATTTGACGTAACCAGAAAGAAATAAAAATTATGTACGTGTCATCATCATCATCGTAATCATTTTTCTTCATTGCTGTTTTATTTTCAAGTATTGGAATTTAAAAATAAAAAATTGATTTCCATTTTCAAATTTTATTTACATTAATTTTCTACGTGGTAGTACGAGTAATGCGTACGTTTTAAATCTATAAATTTATAAAATGATAAACTTCGTGCTAGCAGCGTGACTAGGAGTGACAATGAATAAATTTCAGATTGATTTTTATTTTTTAAACCATGAATATTTAATTAACGTGTGGTTTATTCGAATCTGTTAATAATATTAGAAAAAAAAATTAATAAATTCCTACAATTCGATGTAATTTTAAAACCAAAACTAATCTTCTTATTCGAAAAATGCTTATTAATTGATCATTCCAGGGTACATCGTAGAAAAGGTGGTGCATTGAAATAAAGTAATGGAATAACTTCGTTTTTTATATTGTTACAAAATAAAAACACAGTTTTATCAAAAGAAATATTTTATTTTGCAATGAATAAATACAAAAATAACAAAAATAAAATAAAATACCGTTAAAAAAAAAAAAAATTACTAAACCGCAAGGTGACTCTACCGGGTGCACCGTGTTTTAGTGGTACCCAGCTCTTTGTCGCCATCGCGATCCATTCACCTCGCGCTGCAACCTTCGACCTTTGTGTTTCAACGCATCATTTTCCCGATCCGACCACGATGGATTCCAAAACAGGATTCAAGCTTCCACTACTCACGCTACAACACTCGGCTTTAATCAAAACAGCCACTAATCTATGGAAATCAAGCGCATCGGACATATCTCACGTGACCAAAAATTCAGGTTGGAATAACCTTTCCAGTTTATACGAAAATTGGCCAAAAATCCAAGAAATCGTTTCAAAAAAAATTAGCGATCTGGTATTACCGCAAACTTTATTACGCTTGCTAACGCCGATAATCCGATTTACGGGAGAAGAAATACGTCACTGGTTGCAATTGACCACTTTCAACAGAATTTTCCCCGCCAACGACGACATCGTGTACAAAGTGATAGATTGCACGCAACACGTGATCTGGACACCACGTGGCAAAATCGACTACAGAGAAACATCACGTGTTCTACCGACACTAATTAACATATTCACCCCGGCAGAACTCTCCGAGATTACAAACACCGTTACCCTGGATGCCCAAAAGCACGAACCAATCAAAATTCACATGAAGTACGACGCGGTGCGCACATCGTTACAAAACGGCAACGAGAGCGCACTCATGTGCACGTGGTCGGCGCTTACGAACGACGAAAGAAATGATTTTTTGAATTCGGGCATTTTCGCCGTCATGTTGGAAGTCGCCAGTATGTCGTTCTCCAGCTGCAGCAAGTACCGCAGTTTCGGTTGTTTACTTTTACTATTGGACGAGCAACAATTGGATATTTTTTTGTCAAAATATTTAGTGCCGGCAATGGTGCTCAAAGGGTGCCTTCACGATTGGGTTTACGTGGATCTGTTCGTGGCCGTGGCTAATCGCGTTCGTGTTAAGCTACGTGTGGAAATGTTCCGCGAATTAGTTTATCTGACGGCGCAACAAATTGTGGAAAATCGTCAAAGTGACGTTTACAAAGCGTGTTTCGCGGATTTATGGGCGAATGCTTCGTCCGAGTTTCGACAAGATTTTGCGCAGTTCGAAATACGTTATAATTTTCCGTGTAGTAAAATGTTGCAGAACGTGCAAGATAATCGAAGTGTTGGTTTGATACTGGACGAGTTGCCGGTGGATGCTAGAAACAAGTTTTTATCAACTACATCGAACGAACAGTAGAAATTCATGTACTAATTTTCATATTTTACTAATTTGAATAAATTAAAAAAATTTGTTGAATGCTTTTTGTTTTTGTTTTTGTTTTTGTTTTTCATAAAAGAATGCACCGAGTGTTGCACAATTGATAGGCAGCCATGTTGGATCACAACACTAGTCATTTTAAAATTTTTTCGAAGTTTAAAAAGCTATTTCTTTATAATAAAATAGAAAAAAATTAAAAAGATGTCAAAAAAGTGTCGATAAAACTATAACTAAACCTTGAAATTGTTAAACTTATTAAAACTCATTGGAATTGTACAATTTGTGAGTTAAGTGAAGATGGATAGGACTTTTAATTCCGAGTTGCTGGATTTGAATCCCGAGATTGATTTACCTACGCCGGGATTTGCTGTTGCCATCGAATTTGATTACCAGAAGAAGGATCAACTCGCGAAAGAGACGTAAAAGAGATAATCCATGATAATAGATTGAAAAACACACTTAAAATTCTTAAGAATCCTAAATAAAATTCACTGAAATCATTATACTCATTAAAATTCAAAATCCAATGAAATCCACTGAAATCATTATGCTCATTAAAATTCAAAATCCAATGAAATCCATTGAAATTATAAAAAAAATTATAAAAAAATCTCGAAAAATTACAAGAGCCATTGAAATCTTTAAAAATTACATGGGTCAATAAAATCCTTAAAAATCCAATGAAATCTTTAAAAATCTAACGAATTCTTTCAAAAATTCCTCAAGTATCCTTAAAAATCCAAAATAGCCATTGTAATCTTTCAAAAATTCTTCAAATATCCTTAAAAATCCAAAATAGCCATTGTAATCTTTCAAAAATCCATTGAAATCTTTCAAAAATCGAGCGAAATCCTTTAAGAATCGAGTGAAACCTTCAAAAATCCTTATAAAATGTGGTGAAATTCTTCAAAAATCCAAATAAAACCAATAAATACCACAGAATTTCTGTTCTATTTATTTGTTTTTCTTGGATTTTAATGGAAATGAGTAGATTTTAAGCCACTTTTTTCCTGTGCTAATCCCGAGAATCCCGGGAATCCCAGGATTGAGATTTTTTTGAATCCCGAATCTCGGGATTCAAAAAACGGTCCGGGATTGGAAGCTTTAGTCATGTACGTGTTTTGCAATTACTAACTTACGTTTATTGATGCATTAATTATATTGGAAAATGCATTAAAAAACGTGTAAAACATTGGACTAATGTTTTAAATTTTTTAAATTTTTTAACTCCACTGATTTTAAAGACAAATCCAAATCCAAAAAGCTGTGAAGTTTCTGTTTCTGGAGTGTGTAACGAATAGAAACAAATAAATCATCGCTTCGTAATGCAAATGCATTTTTCCAATAGCCACTTTTAGTAACCGATAATTTTTGTTTCAGTGTTTCAAAAAATAAATCACTATTAATTCGATTTTCTCAAAATTTTATGTCTGAAATGATTTCGATATAAGGACTTTCAATTTATGTGTGGGGTTAATATTTAGTTAGATTTTATAAGGTTAACTCAAAATTTAATGAAGACAAATTTTCCATACAATAAAATGATCAATTTTGTGCTTCAAAATTCACTTTTTCATTGGGAATGGCCAATTCTGTGCTTTAAAAATCACTTTTTTTTATTGGAAATGAGCAAATGACCAATTTTGTGCTTTACAAATCACTTTTTTATTGGGAATGGCCAATTTTGGCAAAACGGCAGAACGGCAGAACATCCGGATTTTCGGAAAACCTGGAAAACCGAGAAACGATCGCCACGTCAGCTATGGCCCCCAGCGCCCTCTATGTCTCTAAATCTACATAACTACATCACTTGCTATTTAGTATTTATACGATAGGACTAAATCATTAAATACAGTCAACTCACTCAAATTGTTAAACTGTTATTAAAACTCATTGGAATTTTACAATTTGTGAGTTAAGTGAAGATGGATAATAGTCATGTGTTATTCCGTTTATGACAACACAGGAATATTTAGACAAGTTAGCATCTAAATTAAGAGGAACTTTATGGGCATATGGCAAAACCCCGAACGGCCCGGTTTCGCGAAAACATGATTTTGTATGGTGCACCATTAGGGTGCTCAGATACCTCTGGTCCAAAATCAGGATATTTGAAAAAAAGTGGCACTTTTCAAAATAACGTTTATTACTACAATAAAACATCAAATTCAAACACTATACTATGTATCTGAAAATGAAGGGATTGAATTGAAAAATAAACTAAAACACACTCATGTGTTTATTTATCTTGTTTACAGTAAGTAAGTAACTGAGTGCAACATACTTTATTTAACGTTCAGCTTGATTATCTTAAATTTTTTAAAAAGTTCAGGACAAATCAGGACGGATACTCGGATTTCAGGACAAAATCGGGACATTTTTAAAATCAGGACGAGCTTCTAAAAATCAGTACAATCTTGATAAAATCAGGACATCTGAGCACACTACCCCAGAGCCCTCTATGTCTCTAAATCTTCATAACTACATCACTTGCTATTTAATATTTATACAATAGGACTACATCATTAATTACAGTCGCCCCACTTTTGTTAAGTGGAGGCCCTAAAATTGCAAAAAGTGAAACAACTTTTTATCAATTGCGTCACAAGAACTGTAAAAATTCGTGTACTAATTACGATATTTTAATTTCATTTGAATAAATTAAAAAGTTGTGCAGTGTTTTTTTGTTTACTTTCATTAATTGCACCTCCGAATCAGCTGATAAGATATATCTGTCGTGCGACGTTATTGGGCGAGTTATTTGATGACGATGTTTTAACTCATGGATTTTTTGCCCTTTTTTTGCTACATTTGTTCAAAAATAAATTTTTATTTTATTTTTTACAACCGTTTGCTGTTATTAATAGAGTATTGGGCATAAAATTAACATTTTCAAAAATAAAATTTACAATTTACGACGCGAGTCCGACTTGCATTGCCAGGATTGGCGGACATGTTTTAGACGTCTTTGGCGCGCGTTGTCGAAAATAATCCAGTCCACTTCAGTTAGAGCGAGCAAATAAAGACTATTTCACTTCAAGAAAAATATAATCAGAAATCTGTTTGACATTTTAGAGAATTTATGTTTTTATCTCGTGTTTAAAAACATTCCAGTACACTTACGTATTCAATACTGTACGGGAAACACCCTCACGTAATGTCTTTTTGCGCATGCCCCAGCGGCACAGCTGATGACGGAACGGATCAACCAAAGCAAGTTAATTGACAGCTGAAATTAAACCCAAAAAACGTGGTCAAGTTTTCTCGGTATAACTCGTAACGGAATTGCCGTAATTTGTTGTTGTTTTTTTACATTTGCAGCCGTTGGTAATATGATAGAGACGAACCCGACCAGGATGACCGAACTAATCTCGTATTTCGACGTAAGAAGAAACACAAAAATCAATAATTTTAAAATTGAATTAAAAATATTTGTCTTCACTTTAATTAGTTTTCACCACGTTCATTTGAGGACCGCGACGAAAGTTATGACCATCTTGAATGGTCAAGAGAAACGTATTTTGCTAAGTATCGTCCACCGGCGTCAAGTAAAAATGATCAATCGACGTTTTTACCATCAATATGTGATCCGCCAAGAGAAATTTATTTTGCTAAGTATCGCCGACCGACGGAAATTACCGAGATCAAATTGCCGTATGTCAGCACGGACGAAAGCGAAAACATTGACAACGACGATCCCGAGTGGGAAGCGATGAAGAAAATCCAAAATGACGACGACCGCTATAAAATGGTGCGCAAGAGATGGAAAAATTTCCACGTCCCAGACCCCAATATTAATTTAACGAGTCACATGTTCCGGGCGATGAGAATCGGGATTGCTCCTGTGCGAGGAAAGCGGAAAAGATTGTCCGACGGAAGCGATCAAGACGCGAAGAAAATGCGGAGTTGCGCGGAGTTTTTCGACGAGAAAATAGCGGAACTGAAAAGGCGTTTGGTGGACGTGAAGAACGAAATGAACTACGACTATTACAAGCGGAAAATGCAGCTGAGATTTGCATTGCGGGCTGAGAAGTTGAAGATTCTAAGTCGGTTTTGGTCGCGGAGAAAGGAAAAAATGGCCGACATTTCGCGGTGTTGTGCCGAGTTTATTAAAGACCAAAGGGACTTGCAGGAGGCGTTGGAATTTGTCGGTAATGATGACGAGCTGGATCGTATTCGTGATGGAAATGTCGATATTGTTACTAGACCGCTGTGTTCGGAGATTGATAAGATTAGAAATGCTAAGAACGAGGTTCTTGTTTTTAATAAGTATTATAGCGGTTTGAAGAATTCATCGCTTTCGAATGTCGATAGAAATTTGCTCGATGACGAGCGATACAATGAAATTAAGGAAATCGAAAAAATCTATATGATTTATGACCATTTTTATACAATATCTATGTAACTTGAAAAATATTACTTTAAAATAAAAGTATGTTTTCTCTGAAAAGAAGATTAAAATCAAACGTGTTTTGATACGTAAGATGTTTTCGAAATACAAGTCGAACCTGGTTGTAACGAATTGCAAATCTGGTCGTTATAACGAAATTTTTTAAATTCTGTAACTGAAAACTAATTCATGTTTATCATAAAAAACATTATTTATTTATACACATGGTGATTTTTGTTTGAATTTAACTTTTTACAGTATTTTTTTTTAAAATAAAATGTTCATTTTCATTAAATTTAAAAATGAAATTTATTGGCACGTAGCGTGTGAACAAGTGAGCCATGTAATTAATTTTCAAAATTCGTTATAAAAAGGGCTTGTGGGTATTAGAGAGTTCTTAAAAACTTGTTCTTTATAACGAATAATTCGTAATATCAAAATTCGTTATGTCAACATTTTTTAACACGGTGTTCTATGGGAAACCAACTAAAACATCAAAAAAAAATTGTTATAACAACAATTTGTTATATCGTGGTTCGTTATAACGAGGTTCAACTGTATTAGTTTTTAATTACAGCACTAAAAAAATGTGATTGATATATCTGTATTTTGTTTGTGTAAAATAAAAAGTGTTTTATAAAGTCATTTTGTTAGCACGGTTTACTTTAGATGGTTTTTACATGCGTTTATACCGCAAAAAGTTAATTTCTAATTATGAAGTAGCTATTTTTGCTGGAATTTCAGTAAAAACGGACTAGATGTCTTTTAAAGACAACTGCATCTGTCAATTTTATAAACGAATTGAAGACATTAGTTGCATTCGATTTTAAATTGTAAAAACTTGATTGCTGAATCGATTTTTGACTTTGAACAGTTAAGTGTTGTGGAATCAAGTTTTCATGACCCCAGAAGTAGTTTTCTACTCAAAATGATACCTAGAAAAGAGATCTTGGATTATGTTATTTTCGTTTTTTTAACAAATCTCCTGATCTCCTGATCTCTATTAGAGGGCGCCAGTGTTGAGATGAAACGATCTGCACACGCGCAGCATCCACCATCCAGTAAGATGTGGTATCCAAATCTATTGTATTGTTAAATAAACACTTTTCTCGATTCAATTCCGACTTCAACACATCCGGTTACCGCGATGGATTGCAATAAGGAATTTAAACTTCCACTGCCCGCACTACAACGTTCATCCTTGATTGCATTAGCGATCCACCTATGGAAATGTAATGTTTCAAATATATCTCGCATAATGGAGAACTCTCGTCGGAATAATTTTTACAGTTTCGAAAATAATTGGCCGAAAATTGAAAGAATTATTTACGAAAACGTAAACGATCTGGTTTTACCGCCAATTTTTAAACGTTCGCTAATTCAAATTGTTAGATTTACAGGGGAGGAATTACGTGATTGGTTGATCAATTTAAACACGGTTTTCGTCGAAGACGATAGCATTTTGCTTAAATTGGTGGACTCCGTGCAACACGTGGTGTGGACATCGCACGGGAAAATCGATTCCAAAGAAACAGCACGAGTGTTGGCTTCACCCGCTAGCACATTCACTCCGAATGAAAGACACAGAATTGACTACAACTATTGCGTCAAATCTCCGGTTGGTGTAAGCAGCGAACGGTTTTCCGACCGGATCTATACTAACCGGAAGTACGAGTTGGTTCGCGCATTCTTACTGAATGGCAATGAAAATGCACTGAAGTACACATGGTCGTTAATGACGAATGATGAAAGAAATGAATTTTTGAATTCAGTTGGTTTCCACGTGTTGTTGGAAATTATCGACATTTTTTCAACATTTAGATATTTTTTCTGCAGACGTCGCTGCTTTTGCGTTTTTCTTTTATTGTTGAATGAGCAACAACTGGTTGTTTATTTGTCGATTGCTGGAGTAGGGGCAGTTGTATTAAAAGAGTGTATTCAAGATTGGGTGTACGTGGATTTGTTCGTGGATGTGGCCAATCGTATTCGAGCGAGGCTAAGTTTCGACGCGTTTCGGAATTTAATTTTTATGGCGGCGAAACAAATCTTGAGAAATCCTCGAGATGACGTGTACAAAGTGTGTTTTGAGGATTTATGGGAAAATGCTTCGTCCGAGTTTCGTAAAGATTTTGCGCAGTTAGAAATGAATAATTATTTTCCGTGTGGTAAAATATTACAGGACGCGCAAGATGTTCGAAGTATCGGTTTGATATTAAACGAATTGTCGTAGAAATTTATGTACTCATTTCGATATTTTATTGATTTGAATAAATTAAAAAGTTGTTGAGTAATTTTTGTTTTCGTTTTTCCATTTTTGTTCAAGAATCAAATTTTTTTAAAACATTTTTAGAAATAAAATTTACAATTTTGGGCCACGCGAGTCGCGACTTGCATTTTCGGACATGTTTTTTTACATATTTGATGTGCGTATTTAGATAAAATTATCTCTTTGCAAGTAATTTCACCGTCAATTTTTATTAAATTTCAACATGGATTCTGAGAATCGGTTTTTCAATAATCCGATTCTCAAAACGCGTATTGCGTTATTTCCAACAGGGAAAACCAAGAGAATCGAGTTTTCTATGTTATACTGAACGCACTTTGTTTGAGGGATAAGAAAGACATTCGACCGAATCTCTGACATTACCCTTTCTTGAGATTGTATGACGCTGTCTACTCAGCGCCCCCTTTATGTTAAGGCACCAAATCAAGATTTGGATAAAATTGAAAAATCAAGACAGGTTGACCAAAATACGTACCAGAAGATACTGGGTTCTTTGATGCATCTGATGATTGTATCAAGACCACACCAGTTTTGGTTTTTCGACTATAACTTTTCAACCGGTGCAGATATGCAAATTCTGACACCGGGAATCGATTTTTCTCATCATTTGTGATCGATTAGGCACGTTTCCAGCACTTTCTAGCACTTTCCATTTTTTGGTCGTTTTTGCCAAAAACGTAAGGCATTTGCCTTACGTTTTTTGCAAAAACGGCCAAAAAATGAAAAGTGCCGGAAACGACCCAAATCGATCGGAAATAACGAGAAAAATCGATTAGGCA
>JAQFXT010002601.1:0-11549 GCA_034683725.1 Strigamia crassipes
CAGTATTTGAATTGTATAATCATCAGCAGTCAACAGCAGTCGTTAGCAGTCGTCAAAAGCATTCCTTAAGAATATGATTGAACCTGTCGATAATGGAATATTCAGGCATCGTTTATGAAAAGAGTAGTGAAAATGTTAGTAGTGGAAATTTATACGACAATAATTTCCAATTGCAAGGAAGAGGGCGATGGCAAGGGCGATGGCAAGGGCGATGGCAAGGGCGATGGCAAGGACGAGGGCGAGAGCGAGGGCAAGGGCAAGGGCGAGGTCGTGGACGTGGACGTGGACATAGTTGGGGCCGAGGACGTGGGACTGCGCAAGAACGACAGTCTGGAAAAAGAGTCTCGAAAAGGCCCCGACAACGCGAAGAAATGAAAGAGGAAAAGAGGAAGAAGGCCGAAAAACGAAGATACAAAGAAAGAAGCAAACGAGACGAAGATCGGAGAAGAGAGGACGAGTGGAGAAGAGAAGACGACCAAAGAAGAGAGGACGAACAAAGACGAGACGAGGAACGAAGAAGGGACAAAGATCGGAGAAGAGAGGACGATCGGAGAAGAGAGGACGACCGAAGAAGAGAGGACGACCGAAGAAGAGAGGACGAACAAAGAAAAGACGAAGATGATTATCCTCGAAAATTTAAAGTTGTTGCCGCTGCTTTAGACAAAAATGTAAAAATTGAGGGAGTGCTTAAAAACATTCCGTATGCCATTGCCAATTTAACTTTTCCTTTAACAATTCATAGGGACCGAAATACAGGCGGTCTCCTTTTGTTAATTCCGCCAACTTTGCCACAATAAATTTGATTGTTTGACATTTTTCTTATGCATTTTTTAGGGCGTTCCGCAAATTTATTCAGGCGTTCCGCCATTTTTTTTAAGGCGTTCCGCTCATTTTTTCAGGCGTTCCGCTCATTTTTTCAGGCGTTCAGTCCATTTTTTTCAGGCGTTCCGCCTATATTTCGGGCGTTCCGCCTATTTTTTGAGAAGTTCCGCCAATTTTTTTGGCCGTTCGGCCATTATTTTGGACGGTCCACCACTTTATTCGAATTTTCTGCACATTGTTTTTGTTCTTATGCTTTTTTTGGAAGAAAATTAAAGAATTAATTGAAATAATAAACAACATTTTTTTATTTTATTTTATATTTTTTATTATCAAAGAATAATTTTTTTATTTCCGTTTATTACTTTTATTATAAAAAAAAGTAATCAAATTAATTAAGAATTTCATTCCGTCGCAAATACAAATTCAAATGTCGGGTTTTCGTTGTATCGCCATGTTCCGCCATGTTCCGCTGTTCCTCAGTTCCGCCATGTTCCTCAGAATACCCTGTGCCGTGTGCAAATAGCGTTTGCAATTTGAACATGGCACGACTTTTGCAGGTTGCGCGCTGTGATGGTGATGTTTGAGGTCCTTTGACGAAACGAGATCGTCACACGTCCCCCTTAGAAAGGTAAAAGTTAACTAGTTTTCACTCTTTCTCTGAATACCAAAAAAAGTTTAGCAGCTGTAGCAGCAAAACTTTGAACTGCTCTACTTGACATTCTTTTGAAGGTGTCTACTGTGCTTATGCAAGCGCTGCTGCATGCGGAACTCTTCAGAGTTCTTTTAAGCCTAGCTGGTTTCAGAATTCTTACTATTGATCTCGATAATGTGTGATTTCTTCGTGTTCGAGTACATCAACAATTTCAACAACGTTAGTTATGGAAAAGTATAAACACTAGAAGTCGTTATTAATTATTTATAACATTTTAAAATGATTCGGATGAATTATTCTTTATTGGGAACCCACAGGTTCTTATAAAAAGTATTAGTAAATAATAATACTCGTACGCTGCAAGGATTCTCGGTTAAGAATTCTTTATCACTAATTAAAGAGAGGGAGTCTTCACCATGTAACGCATGTATGAAGGCGAAAAGCATGCGAGCTAGATTTCCTCCCATAGGTCGAATCAAGACATCTGGAATTTTAGATTTGACACATATGCATGTTTGGGGGAACCACGCAACACAAGAGTATTTAATACCATTTAATCGTAATTAACGACCATTTATGCTATATGTTATGAAGAGTAAAAATAAAGTTCTAACCCGTTTCGAGCAGTGGCAAAGGGTGGTCGAAAGATTCATGTCACGCAAAGTTAAGACCATTCGCATGGATAACAGGATGGAATTTTGTTCAAATAAGTGAGTAGCCTATGCTAAAAGGTTAGGCATACGATGTGAGAGGACAAATCCCCACTCCCTGGAAATGAATGCAATAGCTGAACGGGCAAACCGTACAATCCTAGAAAGGATAAGAGGTATAATGCTCAAAAATGGTTATCCAAAAAGTCTGTGGAAGGAACTAGTGGTCACTAATATGTATTTACAGAATCAGATTCCGCATTCCAATTTAAATGGCAAGACGCCATATAATGTGTTCTATGGGCGTAGGATTTAGGCGCCCGGGATTTAAGATGCATAGATTCTAAGGCGCACGTGCACATTCCAGTGCAAACGCGTGCAGGAAAGCTGGGGCCTCGGTCGTGGTCAGTTGCATTTGTTGGTTACGCAGTGACCATGAAGGGCTATACTGTGTGGGACCCAAAGGCGAATATGGTCGTAGCGACTAAGCATGTCATAATCGATGAAGATGCCTGTTAGAGTGATCAGATTAAAACATCGAGATTAGAGAATGTGAACACGAAATACTTTATTATCCCACCTGTAACAATTGAATCAGATGATGATACATCACCTCTTCTCCCACCTGAGCATCCGGTAGATGTACCCAAGTTGCCAAAACCCCTATTACCACCTAAGCTAAAGATACCAAGAAGACTAACCATAGAAGAAGGGGGCAGTGGGGGTTTTGACTTTTGACTATTCACAAAAAAGGGACGATGAAGATGAGAAGAAATATGATGACTTCTTTGACGTATCCAGTTTCCCTCAGGACCGTCTACAGGTCTAGAAGCCAGCAACATTTCCAAACTCAGCCCGCGAATGTTGGATATGAGTCAGTGGAAGTGGCTAGACAGTGCGCAAGTCGGGAAAAACTATTTGGATAGTAGACGTTCAATACATTTCTTCGTTAAACGACCGAATACGTATCCGTGCACACAAAAATCACGAACGATAAACTTGCAATGACCGCACTGTTACTAAGCCTGCCAGACAAATTTGCAAGCATTTGCTATGCAATTTGTGCGCTGTCTACAATGCCAGCACTAGCCGAAGTTGCCAGAAAACTGCAAGACGACCTGCACGGCAGAGAAGCTTCTTTAAAACACAGAGAAGCATAGAAAATACTGAGGACCGGCTGTCACTTTTGTATGACAAAACCCTGATTTGTGAGAAGAATTCGATATCTTTTTTTTCATAAACCGTGATCTGTGTTTGCATATGTGGGCTAGGAGTCAAGAGTTTCATGCAGACACTACATTTAAAATTGTTCCAACTTTTTTGATCGATCAAACTCACAATTCCGTCAGTTTCTAAGTGTACAAGCCATGGTTGGAGCAAATTTGATTCCTTTTTGCTACTGCCTTATGACCAAGAAGTCTAGAATCACCCACAACAAAGTATTTTTGCATTTGGCAGTTACCATGTAGTTGTAGTTGTTGGGACCACTTTCATGACTGATTACGAGCCAGGGATGTACAAAGCGCTAGAATCAGCTTTTCCAACTTGCAGTGTTGTGCACTGCTGCTTTCATTACTGTGAGACGCTGAGACGACGAGCATTGCAAATCGGGATTGCAACCATTCTACAGTCTTGACCCGTACGCATGGGCTGCTATACATTTAATAACGAGTCTGGCGTATTTGCCCACAGGTAAAGTCGAGCTCGGCTTCAAAGTTATCGAATGCTACTAGAATGCTGCGGCTTGTGCTGGGCGCGTTGCTGAATTGATGAATGAGTTTTTCTGCTATAACCATAAATACTGGCTGCAAGAAGTCACTCCTGCACGGTTTTGTGTCTTTGAACTTCCACACCGAACCAATAACAGTTTAGAGTCATGGCACTCTTCGTTGCCTGCAACCTTAAGCAAGCACACACTGCAAATACACTTTGTAGTTGCACAGTCACGGATTGATCTTACTGCAGCAGTTTCATACGCACAGGAGATGCGTGGCTTGGACACTCAGGATTGCCCACAAAAGTCCTACCTGATGAATGATGCTTGCATCACCAGACTGATGGCACAATACCGAAGTGTGCAAATCAACAAGTTTGGATTTCTAAAATTTCTAGCTAGCCTACTGCCTCACAACTATGGGCTAAGGCTGTGATGGTGATGTAACTTCCGATGAAGAGCTAGCAGCACCAGCTGTTGCTGTCAGGATCCCAGAAGTTAATGTTGCAGGTCGATGTCGCACGCCAGCACCACCACCCGGTAAGTTTTGTGTACTTGCAGAAGATGTGGTGGTGCAGCAACAAGCCAATCGTTTCACCTGTCAGATTTGCAGCACGAACGATTGCAATGTGATATTCCAATGCGATCACATGGCTTGCGCTGTTTGCCTAAAACGGGCAGTAGAAGTGGATGTGCTACTTAAGTGCCATGTCTGTAGACAAGTGGTTAAGAAGCGAAAGCACCTGACCAGAATGTGCTACTTAAGTGCCATGTCTGTAGACAAGTGGTTAAGAAGCAAAAGCACCTTTCCAGAATTTTTAATTAGCATTCTCACCTCCAAAATAAAAAAAAAAATAAAAAAAAAACAGTGTTAAATTCTAATCATTTAAGTGAGTTTAAGTTACACACAAAAATGAATTGCTGATCTTATAAACGCAGTTTGAGCTGTTAAACCTTCAATACAATATTTGTTTATGCATGTAAACATTTCTTCTATCTGAAAATTAAAAAATACCGATGTATACGATAACAGTCAATCAACTCAAACGATAAGTTAACTTTGTCTGCAGTTTGTGGAATGTAAGCTAGTGAGAAAACCTTTTCCTAAGTATCTTATTCTTCTAGAAATCACATATAATTAAATCATGTTCAACAATAATCAATTAACATCAACAAATAATGCACTCACAGTGGTAAAGAAACACAAATAACAGAAAAGCTCTATGAATCTAAAAGTTTGCTCGCTGTTAACGAAGCACAAGTTACAAGTACACAAATCTATTATTTGGCTCCAGTCAATGTGCAACTTTTCCATTCGAATCATGTTTAATTGGCTCCAAATAATCCAAAGTTCCAAAATATTATGAAATGATACATTCATCTATCAGACAGTATGTCTCTTCGACATTTTGTTGGAGAAAGGAATGTCAAAGAGACGGATCGTCGGAGAAACGAACTGTCTGAGAGATGAATGTCTGATCAACGAATGCTGACGAAATAGTGTCGACCGTACGTTTCTAGAACTATCTATCCGGCAAACGTAGTTGGAGAGATGAATGTCGAAGAGATAATACATTTCTTAACTTCTCGGAGAGAAAAATATCCAAAAAATATTGGAAAATGTAAATGCCACATTCATGTATGGAATGTGGTCTTGCAGTACAAATAAAATGTAAATGCCACATTCCTGTGCAGGATTTGGTCTTACAATACAATTTCAAGATGTGACAGTAATTTGCAAATGACCAGAGCTCTCTTCTGGTTCCACTGAGACAAGTCATGTGCTCAGTTTATCCAGGGGTGACCACGAGGAGGTAGAGAGTTGGATTTTACACCCCCGACACAAATCATCCTCAATAAATAAAATAAGCGATTCAACTAACTTATAAAAACATAAATACGCATGATGAATCAAGGCAGTCAACCAAATAAAACACTTTTGGACAGAAAAATTGACTGAAATTGTTCACATTTTAAACATTTCCATCTGAAGTTACGTGACGTATTTTCCACGCAAATTATTACTCATGCATTAAATTGATCAGTTTGTGAATTGTATCGTATACCTGGATGAGTTTTGATATCTCCATGATGAAATACTTGTTAACCGAACGCCACATCAAACCATAATTTCAAATCTCCACAATAGAAACCCACCCGCGATCCTTTCGTAGCTACCATTAAACGAGCAATGAAACAAAAGCTACGGGGTCCACATGTGGAACTGCACAGTGTAGTGCTTGGAAGAGAACAAATCATCGATGTTTTTAGGACATTATACCGAGAGAAAAGAAAAGAAAAACAGAAAGAAATGAAATTCGGAAATGAGAAAAAATAATCGAAGAAAAAATACATTTCTTAAACTAATCTTTCGAATCACCTAATAAACATATACCTAACTATGGTGGTTCAGAAGAGCAACCAATTTAATCACCCCGACTTCTGCGATGTGACTTCCCATACTAAAAAAGTAAATCATTTTGAGATTTTTGTGCGATCATTTTTAGACTGTTTAATCGTACGAACATCATAATATAATCATTTCTGCTCATTTGATCATAATTTTGGTTATTTAATCTTAAATAAATCACTTTATGGACTTTTATAACAAAATTAAAAATTATGATTACATGATGAAAAATGACATTATAAAATATACATGAAATAATTAAATTTTAAAAACATTTAATATTCTTGCATGAACTGTGCTGTTTACAGCAAGAATTCACGAGATGAAGGCCACTCACGAGTCCTGATCGGAACGAAAATGCGATCATCGATGGAGAAAATCGGCTAGTAGGACAATTTGTTATCAAAGAAATTAAATTTGTTAATATCGAATTAGCGTCTGTTGTTTGTATTTTCACAAATTTGTGAACGAGATGCAACACTGCGAATTTGAGCGAATAAAAAGTTCACTTTTTATAGCCAAACAGTTTAATTTTTTCAAAAGATGTTTATTTTACAGTAAATAATGATGTAGAAAGTATTTTACTCGTGAAGTGGAGTCCATACGTTGTTCTTTAAGAAGGACACCATGCGCCGGTGAGCGGAATCCAGGTACTTATCATGGTTGAAGTTGAGCACGCCGGTTAAGACGTAGCCCCGACTCGCCTCGTCTCCGTAGCCCGGTCCTCTGAAAATTGCGACCGATTCCGGACCGGACAGTTTAATGTCCGTCACGCATTGCGCCACTCGAGTGTTAACATCTTGGATGGCCGTTGCCTGGTGCTGGATCTGTTGGTTTTGCTCAACCAATCCGCTTTTGATCTGCTCCTTGAAAGCATCCATTTGCGATCCCGCGTTGCTCGTTTCGCTAATCTGAGCCCGCAATTGATTCATTTCGTTTTTCATGGCGTCCAAATTGCTTGTAATAGTCTCTTGTAAGTGAGTGAATTTTTGTAGGATTTCCGCTTTTTCGCCGTTCACTGCTTGCTGTAAAGTGTTCAACTGTGTCTGGGTCTGCGCGTGTATTGTTTCCTGCAGTTTGGCTAATGCTTGCGCTGTTTCTTGTTTGAAATTTGCACTTTTTGCGTCCAACTTGTTGTTCACCCATTTGTGCATAGATTCGTACGACTCATAGAGGAGGACATCGCTGTCAGCGATTGGTGGATGACACGATACTACAGGTAGGGTCGTAGCTGCAAAATAAAAATATTCGTTGAGAATAAAATAGATCGATTTGGGGTGTATGCTTACTTTCGATGTCGACAGGTGTTGATACGGAAAATGCCATGCAGCAAAGCACCACGAGTGAAGCGGTGTATGGAGAGATCATTCTGACTGTATGATTTGATTTGATTCGATTCGATTCGACTGACGTTCAATTACAGTCGACTCGGTTTTATATTCATTTGAATTTGTGGGTTTTACCGTGGGTTTTTCCACAGGTTTTTCCGCAGGTTTTTCCGGGGGTTTTTTCGTGGCTATGCATACTAGGGACAAAAGTCTGTGAATTTCTAATTGCCGATTAGAATTTACACATGATGCATGTCATTTCTGATAAGATAAATTAATTCGTTTGAACTTGGTTATGGAAGTTTAAAGGTCAAATGGATTGAGTTGTGTTTTTAGCAATTTTCAAAGGAAATAACATAAAAACCTAAAAAAGTTTATTAAAAAATTAAATTGTTGCATTTATGATGTAATTGTTGATCCAATTTTTATTGTTGACAATGCAATGTTTCTTACACATTCAAATCAATCATTAAAATGGTTAACACTTACATAACTTATATGTAAATTTGAGCCAACAAAGGTTAATAGAATAATGTTATTTAGTTTCTATTTCAATTCAATTCCAATGAACTATCATATCTGGCAGTGAGCCTGCCGACAATCTAGATCAAGATTTTCAAGAGCAATCATTCACCTAATGAGTCCAGAGGAGAACTGCTTTATCAGAGCTCCTCTGCCTTTTAAGAAACCTTCTATCCTACCCATTGATAGAGTTAACTAACCCAATGATGCGCGTATGACGCATCATTTCTCAACGTCTACGCCAACATCATCTATTGATAGGATTCGTAAGTTCTTTTACTGAAATACGTGTCGACAGCTGGCTAGCTTATAGCCAGGCTTGAGACGCGTAACAATATATACAGTAAGTGTTTGATCATCTCACTAATTCAGTAATCAACTGGTCTTCGCATACACAACACATTAGAGTAGAAATATGTTTACAATTGAATTAGTACATTCTAGCGAACAATCAATCGCATTAGTTGAATCTCCTGATCCAAACCAAAGACGGAGTGTTGTCTGGAAATATTTCACGGTTAGTGGTAACAAGGCACGTTGTAATTTATGCTCAAAGGAATACTTTCTTGGTACAAAAGGCCGTGGGAGTACAAGTAATTTGTTACAACATCTTAAAACTAATCATTCATCAAAGACGAATTTGCCGAACAATGGAAGCCACCCTGCGCAACATACTATTCCCGCTGTTGTTAACAAAATGAAAAAATTTTCGCAAACAAGATTTCAAGAAAAACTGGTTTGATGGATTGTATTAAGTGACCAGCCACATTTAACAGTCGAATCGGCTGCATTTTGCGAACTATTGAAGGAATTGAATTCAGATGTATCAATTCCCAAACGAGATGCAATTAGATCCAGTTTAATGACAATGTTTCACGAGAAAAAGGATAAACTCAAAACTATTCTTTGCACTTTACCTAATCGATTTTCCTTTACACATGACTGCTGGACATCTTCCAGCAACATATCTTTTCTTGGTATTACATGCCATTGGATCTCAGCAGAATGGGAAATACGTCAGGTTTTGTTTGATTTTATCCCGATCAAAGGAAAGCACACCAGGAAGAATATAGCTTTTGCATTTGTGCAATCGCTTAACAGTTTTGATTTAAATATTTGTGACAAAGTTTTGGTTATTACGATGGATAATGCTTCTAACAATGACACATTTGTCAAACAGAAACGTTAGATGGATTAGATATGGATATTGATAATGTGATGTGATGTTTACACAGAATCACCGAGTTAGATATTTTGCAGACATTATAAATCTTGCTGTTCAAGATTTACTTTCTTCGCTAATGATTTCTCTTTCTACCGATGAACAATGCGATTCTGAAGAGGAGTGCAATTCGGATGATGAGTATGATAATTTGAACGAAGAAGGAGGTGACGAAACTCAAACTCAGCTTGCGAATTATGGACCAATTATTGTAAAACTTCGAAAGTTAGTGAAAAAATTACGCAAGTCACCATTGTTATTACAGAAATTATTTGGTACCAATAATTGCAAACCAATTATAGATGTCAAAACTCGATGGAATTCAACATATAATATGATGAAACGTGCTATACTTTTAAAAGAAGCCATTGGAACAGTTGGTGCAAGCCAGAAAGAGGTTAAAAAACTGATGCTGGAAGAGGCTGAGTGGGAGATAATTAATTTAGTGATGACAATTCTTTCAAAGTTTGAGAGTGCTACTAATCACATTAGTATAGCTAAACATCCAGTTGGTTCTTCTATTATACCAATTCAGGATTGGTTAATGAAAAACTTAAAAACAACTATGCAAAGTTTTCACAGTTCTCATAATGCACTTCGGCATGCGACAAATGCAGCACATCAGAAACTGGAATATTATAACAGATTTCAATTTTCATCCGTTATTCTTGTTGCCATGGTCTTAAACCCAACGTTAAAATTAACATATTTTAAAGATCATGCATAGGAGAAAAAAAAGCAAACTGAAATTAAGAATCACATAATTTCGATTTATGATAGTTTATATGCCCCAAAGCCAAATGGTCAGCCTAGCGTGCAGGAGGAATCAAATGGTGATGAATTAACTTTGTTTGCACATATTCGAAAAAAAAGTAAGCGTGATTATAACAACTCGGAGATGAAAAAATATTTGCGATACCCCTTGGCAAATCTCGAGACTAACATTTTGTTTTGGCAGAAAGCACAAGAGATGACTTACCCCAATTTAGCCAAAATGGCACGGGACTATTTGGTAATACCTGGAACCCCTGTTCCAATAGAGAGGGAATTTTCTGGAGGGGTTGATTTAGTTACTCCAAATCGTAGGAAATTATCCAAAGAATGCATAACTGCTTTCATGTGTTTAAAGTCATGATTGAAGCTGAAGTAGGTGATTAATTTTACCTATTTAATTTTCCAATTAACAAATTTCAATAAAATATTTCACATTAAACTTGCTTTTTTATTGAAAGTTTATGTTTTGGTGTCAATCCGATCCAATCCGATCCGATCCGATCGGTTTGAATGAATGCAAATTATTTTTGGGTCGGATGGTTAAATTTTTTTGTCCATCCGAAATGTTTTGGATTGGGTCGTTTTTTTTTCAAATCCGATCCAAACTCAATCACTGGCCAACGTTTGCGACCCTCGTTGCAGCTCCCTAACATTAGGTGGAGCTGCGACCCATACGTGACCAATGAGGGCCCGACCAGACCGAAAGTGGCGTGCACGGGTCGCCAGAGCACCCGAGGGGCAGTCTGTTCTCCGACATGGCCAGCGATAGTCCTCTAAACTATCTCCCATGCCCAAAGGCAACCCCGACGATGCACGACCACTTCTGGTCATGCGTGTCCGCCCTGCAAACCGCATGGACCTGAGCGTCCGTTCCGTCTAGCGCCATGTGCGGGTAGCACACAGGCGCACAAGCAACCAAGAATAATACTTGGACGCCGCTTCAGGAGTAACAGATCGTGAAAACACAATCAGAATTATAGTTCTAACTTCTAACTAACCTTGCAGAAAAGTTTTAACATTTAATACAATTGAGCTCTGTTTTATTTATCTGAAAAACTGTGTATCCATGTAAACTTAGTACAGAGGATGTTGCAATACTCATGTGGAATTCTGTATTTTATTTGCAAATTGCAGTGGAAGACTATATAATAACTAGTATTGCAAACATTAATGTCCTGTGAAATACATTGATAAATACTATTCATGAAAACCTATGGATAATATGCTTTGTATAAAAACCTCTGGATATTAAATATATAATCATATATTAACAAAGCATAAAAAGCAAACATTTATTTAGCAACTACTAAATAATATAACACTATATTCAAATTTAACACAATGAACTCATTTGAATAATTCATAAACTTAACACTTATAAGATTATGTTCCAAAATCCTAAAACAATTCACTTTATAATATAACACCTTGTTAATATTAATAATATGTCAAACA
>JAQFXT010002602.1:0-11545 GCA_034683725.1 Strigamia crassipes
CTGATTTGTTAGATTTACAGCTGATTTGTTAGATTTACAGCTGATTTGTTAGATTTACAGCTGATTTGTTAGATTTACAGCTGATTTATTATATTTACAGCTGATTTTAAATATTTACAGCTGATTTCCTGATTTTCAAATCACACAGAGCTTACGAGCTTACGAGTGTATCGCCCTCGAATCTAGGTTATCCTATCTGAAAATTTCCTGTGAAAGCGACGAGTCGCGAAAACCATTTCCACTTCAACGACAAGCAAAAATTCGCTCGTCCCAAGTGACTAGCGGCAACAATTTCACCAGTTTGCAAATGCACAATCGTTTAAACTCGCAGATATGGAAACTAACGCTTAAACCCTACTTTCCGTGTTTGTGAACCTCCAGCGACAAGCACCGAAAACTATTTCTATCGCCGTAATAAAGTGACACGGTAGGATTAACTTTCCTATTAATAACTGGTCTGACCTTCCCTTAATTACCCTCTTTATATACTTTAATACAAGCACACTTAATTTTAAATCTACCGTTACAACTTAGATAAATTGACCAGTACGTCTTTTCCACTGTAATCATCGAGAGACATAGTGGGCCAAAGAAGATTTGCCAAAGAAGAAAACATTTTATATTTTGGGCAGTGTTTTTAATACAAGTAAAGCAGTCGAGTTTATTTCTGTATTCCAGTCCAGGGGTTGTGTTGCTATGCACGAATGCAACAGCTTTAAACGGGATGAAATTAAATTTCCAGCCTAGCCAAGAGGTGGGTGTGGGGTTGCAAAACTGTGATACGGTTTGTATTGTGAGACTTGTATAAGCCTAAAGGAATATGTATCGATAGGCAATGTTGCATACGTTACCGTTACAATAACGGTAACGTGTTACATAACTGTAACGATAATGTGTTACATAATGCTGCTAGCATAACGTAACGGTAATTAATTACATATTTAGCAGTAATGAACCGTTACTCAAAATTACGTTATTGTTACATTGCATCGTGGTAAAAACACATCATTCTGGGACTTTTTTTGGCCAAAAACGAACAATTTTTAATAATTCACATAATTTAACGATAACGAAAATGTAACGATAATGGTAACGAGATTCACGAATAAGTAACGATAACGGTAACGAGATTTACAAATAAGTAACGATAACGGTAACGAGATTCACAAATAAGTAACGATAACGAATGGTAACTAGTTACTATTTTGGCTAAATAACGATAACGATAACTAGTTACCAAATTGCAGTAACGCATGCAACCTTGTCGATAGGCACAAAAAGGCTCTCATGTATTGGGAAAAAACCAAAGCCGTTTATTAACATATTAGCGTATAGATTGAGAAGGCATTGCATGTTTTGTTAGTGGGTTCCAATTTGTTAAAAGAAGGGTTAGAGAAGCACATTTTATTAGGAAAGCAGTTAAAAAAGATTGCAGATTTGCCAATGTAGAGTGGGTACAGCTGCTATGGAAGAATGTTGCAAACTGAAACCAGACCAATGGACTACAGTAGACTTGATGGATTTTAATTGCAAAAATTGAGTGTAAGATTTTGAAATTTTGTTAAAATTTTGGAGGATTCAGGAGAAAATCTAAGAATTTCAGCAGGATTGGTTCAAAGATTTTGGTCAATTTTATGGATTTTATGGATTTTATGGATTTCTAGGATTTTAAAAAATTGCTAAAGATTTTGGTCAATTTTATGGATTTTTAGGATTTCAAAGATTTGTTAAAGATTTCAGGGATTTGCTGTGGTTTTGTAGATTCCCGGATTTCAGGCAGATTTCTTCAAAGACTTTGTTTGATTTTGCAACATTTTCCAAGATAATTTGTAAGATTTCATGGATTTCTGGGATTTCTTGGATTTTTTGAGTTTTTTATGGATTTGCTGTGGTTTTGAAGATTCCTGGATTTCAGGCAGATTTCTTCAAAGATTTTGCTTGATTTTGCAACAATTTCCAAGACAATTTGTAAGATTTCATGTATTTCTTGAATTTCTTGTATCTTTTGAGTTTTCATGGATTTGCTGTGGTTTTGAAGATTCCCAGATTTCAGGCAGATTTTGCTTGATTTTGCTTGATTTTGCAACAATTTCCAAGACAATTTGTAAGATTTCATGTATTTCTTGGATTTCTTGTATCTTTTGAGTTTTCATGGATTTGCTGTAGTTTTGAAGATTCCCAGATTTCAGGCAGATTTTGCTTGATTTTGCTTGATTTTGCAACAATTTCCAAAACAATTTGTAAGATTTCATGGATTTCTAAAATTTCCAGCATTTCTTAGATCTTTTAAAATTTCATGAATTCTAACATCCAAAATCTTACCCCATACATGATTTCCATCATTGGCTACCCCCTCAACAAAACCCAATATTTCGTTTGTTGTTCGACAACCTAAACAAACAAATTGAAAGAAAATTTAACTCCACAAATCTTATAGAACCTTCCGCAGCTAACAACCCAAAAAAAAAAAATCAATTGATTTTGATTTATCAATCCAATTTCGCGTTTAGCCGGCACCCGGGTGCGAAATTGAAATTAATCAACTTCTCTTGTCGAGGCTGTCGGAAATGTCCATACACTTTAATCGAGATTAGGAAAGAAAACACTAGGTGAAAGAGAGAGGTGTGGTTGGATCAGCGTTCAACCTCATTCATCACCCGAAATGTCACTCACTTGAACCGATGGAGAAAGGAGACGCTGGTGGACATTACTTTCTCATTAGTCATCATCAAAAGCCCTTCCCACGCCTTGCCAGGGTCCCCCCTTTACTTCGCCGGCCATCTCGGGGTCCTCTGAGACTAATCTGTGGTCGTGGTACCTCCCTGAAGGCCAGTTGAGCACCAAGACGCGGATGGTGACTCGAGATAAATGTAAACCCGGTCGCTTTATTTATTTTTATTTGTTTTAGCGGGTCGAGATGGAAAATTGCAAATGGCCGCCAAACAGGTTTTTAAATGTTTTAGTCGAAGCAAAAGGTTTATTTTTTATTTTCTTTTATTTTTTGAGTAATCAAAGAGTCGTTTGGATTGTTGGAGTTGATGTTGCTATTAAGTCAGTCATTCGAGGAAAAGATAAAGAGGGCAAGCGGCAAGTGCACTTCCGTTTCTTTTGGCGCAAGCCCATAAGAGCGAGGCCATAAATTGGGCACAAGTTAGAGATAGGAGTGAGTCGTGTGTTGATATCCTGTTTGAGGTTTCCTCGTAGGTGCAATTAAAGTGAGGGTGATTGAATGGATGTGTGTGAGGAAAAGTGATGATTTTCAGGGGTTTTGATTAATTTAGATGTTTTTTTGTTGTGGTTTTTGAATTTTTTTTTTATTGTTTTATGTATTTGTTGATGGTTTTTGTCTTTAATTTATTGTTGTTTGATATTCAGTTGCTTTGGGTGCATTATTATTAATATTAATATTATTATTATTATTATTATTACTGTCAATTTAGATATTGAATTTCGTCATTTTTGCCAATTTAGATATTGGAATTCGTCATTTTGGTCAATTTAGATATTGGATTTAATCATTTTGGTCAATTTAGATATTGGATTTAGTCATTTTGGTCAATTTAGATATTGGATTTAGTCATTTTGGTCAATTTAGATATTGATTTTAATCATTTTGGATATTGGATTTAGTCATTTTGGTCAATTTAGATATTGAATTTAATCATTTTGGATATTGGATTTAGTCATTTTGGTCAATTTAGATATTGATTTTAATCATTTTGGATATTGGATTTAGTCATTTTGGTCAATTTAGATATTGAATTTAATCATTTTGGATATTGGATTAAGTCATTTTGGTCAATTTAGATATTGATTTTAATCATTTGGTTCAATTTAGTTGGATATTTAGTAGGATTGGGATGGATGAGAAGTAAAGGGTACGATCCGCTAGCGTTAGCTTTAAAACGGAAGTGGTTTCGTAAACAATTTATTACGGTAAAGACATAGGATGCTAGGTGGCGCTTATATAGTAGTGACATCATAGACACTCAATAAATTTCTATATTGAATTTAGTCGTTTTGGTCAATTTAGTTGTTTTGGTTAATTTAGTTGTTTTGGTCAATTTAGTTGTTTTGGTCAATTTAGTTGTTTTGGTCAATTTAGACATTGAATTTATTCATTTTGGTCAATTTAAACTCTTTACAAAGAATACCGCGTTCAATGAGCATTTACGGTACTTTATGTTGCTTTTTTTCTTCTTTTTGTTTCTTTCAGTTAGCGGATACAACGTAAAAAACATCACCGCTTGCAAAAACAAAGTGCCAAAAGGCACTTTAACAAAAGGGACCAATGGGGTTACTTTTCTTCCTTTTGAATTTTCCTTTTGAGATAGTGATAAGATCTGCACTGGGTCATGCATTAGTCATCACATTAACCATTTGATACGATGTGTTTTAACATATTTAACAAAAAGTTGTTTATTTATTTATATGGAGGTTTTATACAACAATTAAGTGCGCTCAGTTTTTTTTCCTTGTGGATAAGGAAAACATGTTTATACAGCAATTTTAAACGCGCTTTCTAAATGCAGTCACTAAAAGCAGAAATAAACAGAAAGCGAATTGTCAACACCCACATGGTCGTCTTAAGTGGGGATGCAATTTTTTTAATACTGGACAATGTTATAGTGTTTTTTGGACTATTGATGGATTAGTTACTCCGGCTGCCGAAATCGGGTAGGTTCTGCTTTTAATTGTAGTAGTGGCCATTTTTAATTTGTTTCGATTATTTTGAAATTATTGTGCGATCGCTTTTAGACTGTTTAATTATATGAATATCACAAATATAGTCATTTCTGCTCATTTGATTTTGGTGTTTCTAAATTTATTTAGTCACAAGAGGGAGTAGCTAATGCTGGAATTCTTGTACGGGCTATGATTTTGGATGTCAAAATCCATGAAATCTGATGAAATCCCAGAACTTTGAACGATTCATGAAATTTTACAAATTGTCTTTGAAATTGTAGCAAAATCAAGCAATAATCTTTTAGGAAATCTGCTTGAAATTCAGAAATCTTCACAAACACAATAAATCTCTGAAATATTTGAAATCTTTGAAATTCCCAAAATCTTAGAAAACTGAAAAATCCATAAAATTAATCAAAATCTTTGAAGAAATTCGCCTAAAAATTCTGAGCAGCCTCCCAGAAATTTTGAGAAATCCTCCTGAAATCCTGAGAAATCCTTCTGAAATCCTGAGAAATCCTCCTGAAATTCTGAGAAATCCTCCTGAAATCCTGAGAAATCCTCCTGAAATCCTGAGAAATCCTCCTGAAATCCTGAGAAATCTTCCTGAAATCCTGAGAAATCCTCCTGAAATCCTGAGAAATCTTCCTGAAATCCTGAAATCTTTGTGGCCGTTGTTTGCGATTGACTACCCACTTGCACGATAGTAACTTTATGGACTTTAATGATTAAATAAAATATTATATTGAAATCTATAATTAAATTATGACGAAAGATGAGCTTAAAAATGACCAAAAAATGAATACCGGTAAACATCCTTGTAATAAAGGAGTTTGCAACGAACTGTAGCCGCGACTATATACTACATACTAAAATTACGCTTCATTCACTAGGAGTTAGACCCTTCTACAAATAAATCACGCTTTTCAAACACCCCCATAAATCCACCACTAAAAAACCCAAGCGTAATTATTTCCCGCTAATTTTTGCACGTCAGTGTCTAAAAGCGCCGTTCGAAATGCATGATTTGTAGCAGCCATTTTGTAAATACGTTTTAACGAGCCATGAATTACACCCCTTGTAAAACTGAGCCTGATTTACCTTTTCTCTTTCACTCCCCGCGTCCCAATCGTTTAACTGCAAATGAATTACGCTCGCACATTCGCAGGCTGAAGAGCCGGACATTAAGCAAAGCGTGTTTGCGGTCAACGCGTTGAATTGTGGGATACGTGTAGGCGTTGCGCCATTTTTATTCCTCGGAGATGCCGGGGCCAAGGTTTAGAGATATAAAATTTGTTTACTTATCAGATTCCGCTAGCAAATCCCAATTGCATGCAAAAAGGGTCCTTGAGGGAGAAATCATTCCTCATAAACGTTTTTAGACGTGTGATGGATGGAAGCTGGGGGAATGGGTTATTATTCAAGGGACCCGCTTGAATTTTGCTAATATTTCTCGTTGGTCACGCTCAGGTGAAGGCGGCACAACAATGTCGGCCAGTTGCTATGGGAACGAGGCTGTAAGTGCGACAGTTGAGCGTCGTTTAGGGGTGAAGGGAGTTGGGGTCCCCTCGTGGCGGATTACGAGGGAAATGAATGGAAGTGCGCAGACTCTGTGTGGTTTTAATCAAGATTTGTCTGTGAGCGCACAAAAGTTGTTGAGGTCAGTTAGTTGTGCGGAATTAAAAGTGATGCAGCAAGACCGGGGACTTTTCCAATCGTAAAAAGAGTATGGGATTTTGCAAAGGGAAATGTAATGAGTGCTTGTAAATTAGCGTGTGAAGGAGTTGTCTGGATGTTAGTTCACACTTCAAGTGCAGTGAGCATCTCTGGGATTGTGATGCCAAATGAGGACAATAAATTTTTTTGCACGTGAAAACACAAAAGTTTAAGATTGTTTATTGCACGCGAGTGAATAGTGTCATTACCTGTTGTTATTTCTAGAAAAGATGTATTGGTTAGTTCAGGTTAGGTGAGGTTTGGTTAGATTTACTGGCGAATAAATGAACCAACGAATAAACGAACCGACGAATAAACAACCGTCGAATAAATGATACGACCCCAGCCAATCGTAGTCAAGGCATATAGTTGAAGACATATAGCCAAAGGCGTATAGTTGAAGACATCTAGCCAAAGGCGTATAGTTGAAAACATCTAGCCAAAGGCGTATAGTTGAAGACATCTAGCCAATGACGTGTAGTTGAAGACATCTAGCCAACAGCGTATAGTTGAAGGCATATGGCCAACGGCGTGTAGTTGAAGACATCTAGCCAATGGTGTGTAGTTGAAGACATCTAGCCAACAGCATATAGTTGAAGACATCTAGCCAACGGCGTGTAGTTGAAAGCATATGGCCAAAGGCGTGTAGTTGAAGACATATAGCCAAAGGCGTATAGTTGAAGGCATCTAGCCAACGGCGTGTAGTTGAAGACATATGGCCAAAAGCGTATAGTTGGAGACAAATGGCCAACGGCGTGTAGTTGAAGACATCTAGTCAATGGCGTGTAGTTGAAGACATCTAGCCAACAGCGTATAGTTGAAGACATCTAGCCAACAGCGTATAGTTGAAGACATCTAGCCAACGGCGTGTAGTTGAAGTCATCTAACCAACGGCGTGTAGTTGAAGACATCTAGCCAACGGCGTATAGTTGAAGACATCTAGCCAACAGCGTATAGTTGAAAGCATATGGTCAAAGGCGTGTAGTTGAAGACATATAGCCAAAGGCGTATAGTTGAAGACATTTGGTCAAAGGCGTATAGTTGAAGGCATCTAGCCAACGGCGTATAGTTGAAAACATATGGCCAAAAGCGTATAGTTGAAGGCATCTAGCCAACGGCGTATAGTTGAAGACATATGGCCAAAAGCATATAGTTGGAGACAAATGGTCAAAGGCATACAGTTGAAGCCACATGGCCAAAGGTAAACGGCATAGGGGAAACAGCAAATTGGAAATGGTGTAAACCCAAAGGCAGACTGTGTAATGCTGGAGGCATGAGGCGTAAACTGAAGGCATAAGGCTTTAAAGCCATGGCATAAGCTCAATGGTATTGCAGAGATTTTAATAGGGGGTTTTATTAGTTCAGTCGATTTTGCGATTGTGCCATCTGGACGATTCTGCAATTTTGGGTTTGTCGTGTGATATCTGTTCCACCAATAACACTTATAATTACTAAAGTACAAGAGAGTGAAAATACAAAATTCCAAAATTGTCTAAATGGTTGTTTTTGCAATTTGGCCGAGTGATTTTGAGGTTTGTCAAGCTCCAAACAAAATAGACGGCCAAGCTCAATCTAAGTAGCCAACTTGAATTATCACCAATATGCTGGGGCATCCATGATCACATAACAGCTGGGAAATTTAATAAACGACTCTGGTAAACTCGGTGAAATTTGTGAGTATTAAAACGCTGCTGACTGAATGCAACAACTAAAAAGTAATCGGATTGTGAATAAACACAATTTGTGTTTTTGCAAAAGGAAACATTGGTTGGTGTGAGTAAAATCTCTTCTTGAATCTAGTAGGTCATAAATGAGCATAAAATGTCATGACAGCTATTAGTTTTAGTAAAGTAGCCGCAAGAGATCAATAAAAAAGAAAAGCAACTTCTTTATTGAGTTGTTAGTTGAGGGTCTTTTGACTGTGGAAGGTTATAGTAGTTTTATGAGCTGCTCTGAAAAAGTCCCACTGCTTTTATCCCCATCAAGCGGGACATGTCCAAAGAATACGTTGGAATCACTTTTAAAGACCACCGATCCTACATCAGCTATACTACGGTCCTCTCTTCCAAGAAAATTGATTGATGAGTAATTCCAGCTTTAAAACTTGATCTAAATTGGTTCCAAGAATTGAACGCGGTTTAAAATTCCATTGGAAATAACGGCAGAAATGTAACTCGATGATGAGTTAAGGACGAAGCATTGAAAGGCTTTGTTCGGATAGCTGCATTCACATAGTCATTTATACTAAACAACATTTGTAAACATAAATTATTATAAACAGTTAAATTGAAGTCTACAATAGAAGATTTGGTGGTCAACAATGCGTTAGGGCAGTGTCCATTCATTTATTCGACGGTTTATTTATTCGACAGTTCATTTATTCGCCAGGAATGAACTGTATTTTGGTCATTGGGTTTCGTTTAGGTTATGTTAGTTTGGGTTAGGATAGGTTAGGTGAGGTTTGGTTAGATTTACTGGTGAATAAATGAACCGTTGAATAATCGACTGTCGAATAAACGATACGACTCCGTTACGGCAGCTAGAACGATGTCATTTTAAACTACCCATTTCCTTTGTTACTAATGGCAGCATGTGGTCAAAACCTGCCAATCAAATCTTCAGTTGATCATGTACACACGTTGTTTATATTGTTTAAGACACTTTTGTTCACAGAAAATGGTCGATGGGAAGTTTTGTATTAATCATTTTAGACCAGACTAATACCCTGTTCACACCAAGGTTTTGGATCTCATCCAATGTTGTTGACGTAAATTCATTATTGATGTGAACACTGATCTCGATTCATGGATCTAGATCCATGCGCTCAATAACTCTATTTGCTAATCGAATTTCCACAAATCATTTTTGACTATTGGATTGAGATTGACAACTGTTGGGTAATAATAAATTAAGCAGTGTACATTGTAAGGAAAAATTTAATTGTATATTATGTTACTATGGAGCTGTGTGATATGTATGAATAAAATATACAGTCATGTACTTGTAGATGTAAAGACAAAAGGGTTAAATTAAGCATCAGCAACTGACTATGTAGAAACAAGTCTGTATCTATCCATTGTAAGAGCACACCAAAAGCAGGTAAAAACATGTAAAAATGCTAGAAGTTTCAACAAACAAAAAATTGAAGAAATCATTTTAAGCGGCTTAGTTATGTCTATAAAGTTGGCCAATTGCAGAATTCTTTTTGACTGAGCAATTTGTCTTTTCTTTGTGCTATTGATTTATAAAAATGACCCACTTTAACTGCATCCGCTGTCTGATCAATGCTTTTCAGAACATCTTGTAGACATAATGCCATCTCATGTGCATAAGCTTAGAGAATCTTTTATCAATACACTGAACAAACTATTTTTATTTGCTTACTATTAGATACTTTATGTCTTCAGTTGTAATAAATGCTTTTGAATTTGGGATCTTCAATTACTTATCATATATTCATACTGCCTAGAGTTCTTTGTCCCTTTTGTTTTCAATAAAGAGAAATCTATGTATTTATTATACTACTGATGTTTCAGCGGAGAAACTCCAAAAGGCTTTTTCTACTAGAGAGACTGGGTATCAATTCAAAGGGACAACCTACATAAAGTTTTCCATTTTGAGGATAAGTCACTTGCCATAAGTCAGTTATCAATATCAGCAAGTCACATATTCAGGACTTATCTAAATCCAGCACTTTAAGTGTCTTTTCTTTATTGTGAGGTGCGTCTAGCATCTTGAAATTAAGAGCTTCTGTTAAGTCAGGTAATATTTTGAAGTTAAGACCTTCCATTAAATCAGTTATTGTCTTTAAGTTAAGACTTTTCATTAAGTCAGTTATTGTCTTTAGGTTAAGATCTTCCATTAAGTCAGTTAGCATCTTGAAGTTAAGAGCTTCCGTTAAGTCAGTTAGCATCTGAAAGTTAAGAGCTTCCGTTAAGTCAGTTAGCATCTTGAAGTTAAGAGCTTCCGTTAAGTCAGTTAAGTCAAGTTTAGCTTGCGCAGTTTTTGTAGTAAATGATAACGATATCATTATTATTGACTATTCGGGAAACAGAGCTGGACTGGAAACAAATTTAGTACGGGAAAATCTGGATAGGTCAGTATCCTGCTCAGCTACCATCTTGACATAATGCAAGTAGATGGCTATAGAAAATCAAAAAACCTAAAATAAACTCATTCGTGATGACAGATGACATGTAACTCTAGGTAAATAAAACATTCGGAGTGCTCATCGGTCATTTTTAAGGAGGATCTCCTTACCCCACTTATTGTTATTTATGTTTCTAGGAGCTCCTGACTATCTACTTAGTATCACTGAGCCTCCATTTAGTGTCTTTTAGAAAAGACGTCATTTCCGTGGATACTGTGTCTCGGAAGTGATTTTCATTGTTCGGTGGTCGATATCTCTCTACCCTCCACATTGGACTGATGAGTATAGATTTTCTTCTGACCCTTATATCTTGAGCTCTTTTTTTGTGTTTGGGGTTTGCTATTGTTGATAAAGAAAAAAGAATGGTTGTCAAGATCTTTGTTGGTTTGAGATGGAAATGCGTTGAGGCCACAATGTTAAACTGCTCACTACTTATCTTGTCTTTGATTGCTCAAAGCTCCTCGTTTGTCTTTTCTTTTTCTCCATGAAAATGGCAGTTTGATGGTGTATAAACACAATGGTAGACATGGATATCGTAGTGCTATTATTGATGATTGATTGTGTATGTATTTCTTTACCGATTTCTTTTTAACCATGCGTAGAAAATGAAGTTTTACGTTAAAGGGCCAATATTTCTTATGGACATGTCAGTTTGGTTGGTAAAAGAACATTTTGGTTTGTGATTCTGTTGGAGTCTCAGATAACTTAATTGGTAGAGCACCGGTCCAGGGAACAAGAGATCGCAGTTCAACTGGCAACTCCTCTGGGGTCTGGGCCGTTTCATACATGACAATATAGCAGTATAAAGGTGTGTTTTTATTTGCAATTATTGTGCCATGTTATATGAATATTAACTTTGGTGCCTTCTGTGGTGCTATTTGGAATTACAAAGTCTCAATCTTGTGTTTACTGTAATGTATCTAGGCCATGCTGTAAACTAACAGATATTGCATACATAACTTACTCTCGAGCATCGAAGCAGAGTACACGGCT
>JAQFXT010002603.1:0-11541 GCA_034683725.1 Strigamia crassipes
ATGAATTTTTTGGTTCTAAAAATGAATTTTTTGGTTCTAAAAATGAATTTTTTGGTTCTAAAAATGAATTTTTTGGTCCTAAAAATGAATTCTTTAATCCAAAAATGAATTTTTTGTTGCTCAGGAAAGATCCACCTATGTCTTCGGAAAAACAAAATAACCCTAAAATAACACAATACCAACCTTTTTCCTTCAACAATTTTTTCTCTCTTTCCTTTTCCATATCTTCATGGATATTAGTCATCAATCTCACCACTTTCTTAGCACAAGCCTGGCAACCCTGAGCTGTTAAGCATTCCCCAGCAGCTGCCTTCAACTGCACATCCAAAGGATTATCCTTCAGATCCAGCCACTTCAAATTTGTCAAACTATAAAAACTCTCAGGCAAAAGTGTCAGCTACAAGTAAGGAAAAAAAGCAACAATTATACACAACAAACAGGTGTTTAACTCTACCAATTGAGTTTTACTGAGTTACTAAATAGATCCAAATGTTGTAGTTTTTGCAACTTGCCAAAATTCTCAGGCAGTTCTTTGATTTGATTTTTACTCAAATCAAGCTTGACCAGGTGAGTTAAATTGCAGAAGGTTGGCTGTAAAATATCAAATGTTATGTAGAAAATTTACTCTACCATAATTATATAGGCAATCCATACCTGAATAGATGTTAGGTAATTAACTGAGAGGTCCAGATGTGTTGCTTTAGGAAGAGATGCCTGCAAATGTGAAATATGTTTAAACAATTTTTTTACTCGATCTCTTTTATTCAATCCACTCGCATCACTTACCAATTCCTTGATTGGCACATCCTTCAGCTCCAGAACACTAAGATCCAGTTCTTTTCCATTGAGTTTAGACTTTATTTTAGCTAAAGTTAATGACATTTTCACTCAATCCAATCATGAGTGACGTGGATAAAATGTGAAGGGAGTACTTGCAAGGCTGGCCAACAGATCACGTGATGAGTTCATGAACTTGATTTTTGTTTTTACTTCAGTTTTGAAGATGTTAAAATTATTCTAATAATTAATTTTTGTTTTTTAAATAATATTTTTTAGACCTAAACAATTATATTTTGTTTATTTAAATAGGAAATAACGTGATTGTAGTTACCGCAAGGATTGATCTCTCTCTATGTATAGAAATAAAAAATGGCGGCTTCTCTAATGCAATGTGTTCCGGGATTAATCTGCCGGAGATTAATCAAACAAGGTTTTATTCAATTCAGTGTTTTAAATCGAAGGAAAATAATTATATTTATTATTTAATTAGGTTGCAGGACGTTATTCAGCGGGAAAGCACTAAAAACAGAACAATTCGCCCAAATACGAGCCCAAAAAGAGGCAATTTCGAAGAAAGTTGATGGTTAATAAATTTAAAAAACGATGTAAAAACAATGCTGTAACCTTGAATTTATTATAATTTTAGTTAATTTTCGAGATCGAATGAAATTCAACTTGAAATCATCAAACACCAAAGTGATATTTTCCGACGAGTTGGTCAAAATGATTTATTTAGTACGAAAAAACGATGCAGACGACATGGAACTCTTCATGAACATGCTCAAGAAGTGAATATTCGTGTTTATAAACGAAAACACACTTAAAACAAACGATAATTTACAGTATGTGCAACCAGGAGACCAAACCAACCAACACAGTGCTAGGAAACATAATTATGTGTATGTTTTATTGGCTTGACGAGCCCGAATTGGCTCTGCAAGTGCTTAGAAACCCCGTAAGATCACAAAAAAAATGATTTTAAGTAATACACAACTAATATAATTAATTTTTTAATAGGAATTTGAATGTATTTTCATGAAAAGCAACAGTTATTTGGTTCTAATGGATCTTCTATTCGAAAAGAAGCAATACGAATTGGTTTTAAACGTTTTAGAATTATTCCAACAACGAGGAAGAAAGTGTCCACTTGATTGCAGTCTCATCGCGTTAGCTGCGTGTTATAAACTCAACACGAAAGAATCGTTTGATTTTACCAAACAATTAATCGACACTGCGAAAGAATGTAAACTGGAAATGTTACGGCGAGCGCTCACTTTTGCCTGCGCTCTGGCGATCAAACAGAACGATCCGGAATACGCGTTGGAAATTTTATCTTTTATTGAAGAAGATAAATATTTCACCGTTTCGAATTTAAAAATGATGGCTTTGTCCGATTTGGATCGTTTGGATGAAGTGTTTCAGCTGCTGAATGCAATTTTAGGCCACAATTCGCCAGAAATTCGATACGTTCGGGTGTATAAACAATTGTTTCCTGATTGTGTACGTGGAAATGTCGAGTTTTGTTGTCCGGGTTGATGATAATTATGTTTTTTTTTTTAAATTGTTTTTGTTTTAGTTTTCTAAAATCAAAGCCGCAATTCAACGCTCCGGATGCCGGGATCGGTTGACGGATTTGATGACAATTAAAAACAAACTTTCTATTCAGAAGAAAATGTGCGCGCATAATTTAGACGACGAATTATTGAAGGAAATAACGCGAAAAGCGGAAGAGCCGACAGTTTTGCGAAGTCGGGAAATCTACAAAACTAAAGATCTCTTTGAAGATGATGCAAAATTATTGAAAATTCGTAAAGGATTATTATATGCGGATGAGTAATTTACGTGTAAATTGATCTTTGACTTCCTGGTTAAGCAATAAATTAAAATAACTTGTTAAAATCGTTTCAGTGTTGTTGTCGTTTTGTAAATTGTCTCGCTGACACTAGATGGCGTCGGGCGTAGGTTGGAAAATGGCGCTGCTGAATGTGTGTAATCGCTGCTATGCATCAACATCTAATTTAATAAAATTCAGCTTAATTAGGCCGCAAATTGTAACGTGCAATCAATTTTTACTTACTAGATTTAAAGGGTCAAAGCGAGGAAAAGAATTTACAGAGGAAGTGAGTATAAAAAAATGAGTTTTGTTATTAAAAGAAGAAAACGTTAATATTGGATTTTTTTGTATTTTAGGAAGAAGTCGATTCGAAATGGGACGAAATGGATAAAGATTCGGAAGTTGGCACCGATTTCAAGGATATAACTACTCACGTCGCCTCTTCACGGTTAGATAAGATTCTCAAAGTTGGACTTGGATTAAGCAATAGGTTAAATAAATTAAATTAAATAAAAATCAAAATTCTCGAAATTTAAATAATTTTTTCCTATTGCAGTAAAATCGAATCGGCTTTTTACGACAGTAAATTGAGACTAAACGGCGAAAAAGTGTTAAAGAAAAGCATACCAGTATGACATTATATTTATTTCTAATTTTTTCTCGAAAATTTATTAATTTTTCCTTCGTTTTTTAATCGTAGATGAATGTAGGAGACGAAGTGGACTTAATAATCGGTGCAAACGGCAGAAACGACAAGTTTTTAGACGTTATGAAAGTTATTTTACGCGGAATCAAAGAAGATTCTGGAAAAGACAAAGTACACGTGAAACTTCGGCGCTTTAAATCACTGACTATCGAAAACTATCCTCTTGCAAACGCCTATAAGTCTTCCGTTAAGGACGATAAGGAGTGAAAACGACAAAAAAATCAAAAAATTGACAAGTTTAGTGAAGTAAAGTTACGATAATTGCACTTAAAACGCGATTATTTACCATATTTTTTATCAATACACAAAAATGTTTCTTAGTTACAAATTACAATACGATTACAATGATTTTCAAAGACAAATGCACTGAGTGCTAATCTTATTACCAATTAAAATCACTATTTTAAACAGAAATAATGATTTTTATTGAGTTAACGCCCAGTGCACTTGAGATTAATGTTTTTTTCTTTTGTTTTTTTCATTTTTTTTCAAATCTATTTCAACTTAATGGGATTTTTTATGCAGGAATATCTGAAAACATGAATGAAAGATCAATATCTTGTGTTTTTGACTCTTCCCGCATAAAATCCCCTTTAGTTTTTACAATAGACGCTGAATTTCAATTGATTTATGCATAAGGATTCGATAAAGCAATGTCATAACCGATGGAATCAGAGTCTTTGACATTTTTTCCTCTTTCCGTGAGGAATGACGTGACAGCTGTTGGCTCATTATCGTTGGGAACATGATTCGCGGCCACATCCAAATTTGCTGCTGCACATAATTCGTCCATTGGCATTGTGTTACCATTGTCATTGATTTCTTGCTCAGATGCTCGTTTTTCAACATCTCTCAGCAATTCGGCATCTCTCATTAATTCGGCTATGAAAAAAAATTATTTAAAATTATTTTTTCGTTAAAAAATAATTTTTATGATTTTTTTTTTTTTTTTTTTAACCTTCGATCTTCTTCTTAGCTTTAGCTTTGATGTGCAATTGGTACAATAAGAAGTATGAGATTCCGCAGATGCAGCAAAAACCAGCAGCGGCGCGGAAGGTTCTTCGAGGACCGTATGCAGCCATCACGTAACCACCAACTAAGCTTCCCAAACCTTTACCTGGAAATTTAACAGTTTGATTGGCGTTAAATGATTTGATTCTTTAAAGGAAATGGGTGACATGAGGGAGAAAAAAAATTGCGAACTCAATTTTTGTGCCTCAAATTACGAATGTGAATTTTTGTGTTTAAAATTACATTTTTGAAGGAAAGGTCTATTTTACTACCTAAATAATGCATTTTTATGCCTCAAAGTGCATTTCTATATATAAAAAAAGTCAATATTTGATAATATTGCCAAAAAATGCATTTTTGAAATAAAAGCGAAATTTTTCCATTAAAAAAAAATTTTAGTGCTTAAAAGTGCATGCTTAAGGTAAAAAATGCATTTTCGGCATACAAATGGATTAGTTTCCGAAAAAAAAGGTGAAATTTACTGTCAAAATCATGCATTTTTATGTCCATAAGTGCATTTTTTTTCTAGAATAAACGTTAATTTTAATGTCTAAAAAAGGAATTTTTGTGCACGTTAACATTTGTTTAAAAATTTTTAAAAATGCACTTTTGGGCATAAAATGGATGTTTTTCTGAAACTGAAAAAAAAAAATCCATTTTAGTGCCTAAAAAATGCATTTTTATGCTCAAAACTGCATGTTAAACTTTTTTTGTTTTTTTAAAATGCATTTTTGTGCCCAAAAGTGCACATTAAAGTTTTTTCAAATGAATTTTTTGGCATAAAAATGGACTATATGGAAAAATCCATTTTACTGCCTAAAAAAATCCATTTTCGCACGAAAAAGTTAATTTATTTTCTAATAATGTAAAACCAAAAATCTATTTTTCAGAAACAAATAAATGGATTATTTCCCAAAAAAATGTCCATTCATTTTTTTTAAGTAAAATAATCCATTTTTGAATTTAAAACAAAAAAAATCGCCCAATTGGTTTGATTTGTTTTACCATCCCTTACCTATCATTAAATGAAGAGACACCATCATTGTTTGTGAGGTTACCATTAGAGCCGGCGGAGTGAGCAACGCCGAATAAGTGCAATACGTAGCTCGCGTTAAGAAAAACGTAAAGACCTCGATCGATTCGAACGGTAAACACAGCCACGGATCGTTAATGAACGAATACCCCAAATACCGAATCGCATAAACGAAAAACGCAAATGCCAACAGATTTGCATGTCCAACTTTCTCAAAAATTATTTTCGACTTCCAAAGAAACGGCAGCGAAGGGAAAACGCCAACTGTCCATGTAATCCCTAAAAACAAACAAAATTTTATTAAAATTTCATTTTTTTTCTATTAAATTCCATTAAATTCCAACCTATTAAAAACTGAGAAGCGCCAAGGTCTTGCAGAAACCAATACAAAAACGCTTCCAGAAATCCAAAATTAGTCCCCAAAGTCGTCACTGCGACGTATAAAGCAAGCACCTCGATATCTTTCATTAATCGAAGTAAAGCTTTGTAAACTCCTTTAGGTTGTGGGCTGACGGTGAACGGCATCCAACATACAAAAACAACAACCAAAACCATGCAAACATTGAATAACATAAAACATGGCATGTAATCTTGCCGTCCTAAAAATTAAAAAAAAAAAAAAATGTTTTATAGCGACTAAAAATCGAATGAAAAGTTAAATGTTGTGATATTTACCTATAATATTGCTATAAACATCGTTTAAAACTCCAGCAATCGGTCCGGCGACACCCAAAGCGAGAATCCCGAACAACATTTGCCGCCCAAACGATCCGCCATGTTGTCTGAGCAGAGTGATGGAAATGGCGTCGGTGAGTGGGAAACTAAGACAAAAAAGAATATCTGCAAACGCTCTGGTGACTATATAAATCCAAAAAGTGAGCATGGAACCACGGGTTATAAAAGGCAATGCCTGACTCAGGTAATGCTGCTCGGCCTTTTCGGCAATTTGACATATTTTCATGCAGTTGTGCTGCATGTGCGGACAAACAATGGCGTCGTACGAGCTGTTGCCGAGCGAGATGGAATTGAGATTGTGGATGCAGTGCGTGGTCTCCGACACCAGCACCGTGTCGATGACATTCTCGCTGCTGTTTTGCAGCTGCGTCGATATCAAAAGCTGCGGATTGTTGCTGAGAACGTGGCAGTTTGAACTGCGCTGAGTGGTCAAGCACATGGTGTGGTTGGACACCGCGAAAGAGTTGGACGTGCACACGAACGAGCAGTTTTCGGTGAAAATCTGAAGATCGAGGTCCATTTGCGACTGCCCGTCGGGCAGCACGCATTGCTGGCTGTGCTTGTACACAACGATGGAGCTGCCATTTTGCGAGCACGCCAACAGCAGCTCGGGCTCGCGTAATTGGGTGACGTCTTTGGACACTGGTGGGACGAATAACAGTGCACTGTATAAAATGCCCATAAGCGTGCATGCAATGACCAGGAAACGACGGTAATTGCCAAATCGGTCTATTAGTGTGCTTAGAATGGGAGCGACGAATGCTGAGAGGAAGGGCAAGAGCAAATTGATGATGGCCGTTTCCCGGATGGACAGTCCGAGTAATTTCATGTGTACTGTGAAAAATGGCCATAGACAACCGAATCCTGCGAATGGAAATGATTTTTGTCAGTAGTTAATTTTTTTTTTTTTGGATTTTGTAATTATTATTATTATTTTTTTTTTTGTTTTGTTTTTTTTTTACCTCCAAAGAAGAAAAACAATAGACCTTTGAGTGGCAGTAAGTTTTTTTGGCAATTGAGAATCTTCATCATGACATGAAACTGTTGAGTTGTAAAGAGTAATATTTTTGGCTGACAACAGAAGGGAAAAAATGGTTTGTTTCTTACTTGTTGAACTTGTTTTGCTGCATGGAGACAGAGCTATGCAATCTCAGTCAAATCCAAGCTGTAATGCCACCTTTGGTCATGACAGTCCAAACAGATTAATGGACTCAATTGGAAAGGAAAGAAATAAGGAATAAGAATCGAAAGAAATATCGCCTGTTCTGGAGCGCTTGAAATAAATAAATAAATCATTTATTTATTTATTTATTTATTTATTTATTTATTTATTTATTTATTTTTTGCAGTTTGGGCTTTTGGGGGATTAAAGAATTTTAATTATTTTGGTTTTATAAAATAGTTTATTGACTATCTTCTTGCAGTAGCTTTTTATTGGTGTTTTGCAAGTAGGTTTATTACACCTGGAAGTTTTTTTTTTTTTTTTTTTTTTTTTTTTTTTTTTTTTTTATTGGTGTAATAAAATGTAATTTTGGGGAAAGAAATTGATTTTCACCTTGAATGAGACATAGTAGGTGATTAAAATTGGCATAGTTTTGTAGTGAAATGCGAGTTTGGTTGTAGCCACGAGGCGTCCGTACATGCGTGACGATAGTCACGTGAGGTGTCGGGCTGAGCGCATAAATATGGCCGTTAGAAAGGAAAAGTAATATAGTTTTATTTGATCGATTTTTTTTTAATTGTAGTAAATCTACAATGTAAAAAAATGTGCTTTTAAATTGTTTATGTTTGGGTAGAATTGTAGTTAATTTCAGCCATGTTGGTAGGGCTGATTTAAAAAAAAAAATAGAAATTTAGTGGTACTACTTTTTTATTTTTGTATCAATTTCTACAGACGCACATTATAAATTATCTTAAATAACTAAATTCTTGCGATGAAAAATCATTACTTTTACATAGATTTATGAATTTATACAATGTTAGGACCCAATATGTGAAGGACTAGAAACTAGGCGTTGCAGAGTTGGTGGGAATTGTTCGACGTCGAATTATGTTTGTTGAACAGCGTTTGTTTTATTTACCTAAAAGCTTTGATTTAATTTCAGAATTGAAAATAGAACAAAAACACATTTTTGTGCATAAAAAAATATCTAAAATAATTTGTTGTGCCTAAAACGCGCCTGAAAAAAGGTATTTTTGTCGAGAAAGTCATTTAATTTTATAAAAATACAACTTTTCAAAGTGTATTTTTGCAATAATAGTAATAAAAGTGCACTGCATGGCATGAGAAAGAATTTACCGATTTATCGGAGAAACGGCCATGAAGAGTTCGAATGGGATCAAAATGCCATTTGTATTTTTGTTGTGAAAACCCACAACAGATGGCACAAAGGACAAGTGTGCATTATCGAAATGGTGAATGCAGCCACTTACAGTCACCAATCCGAAAGCGAATGGGGTTTGTTACGCTCTTCGGGATTGGTCGGACGAACGATGGCCGTTTTGTTATGTCATTCTCATTGGTCGTCAAAGCACCAGGGAACATTGTCAAAACTAGTGGTAAATTCCCTCATAAAATACACCTCGCGCTTGTGCGGACCTAATTATTTGACAATTACTCAGCGTGCTCGGTACATTACTACTGAGAATGTTTAGAAAAATTGTTGATATTTACGTTTTATTTGTTCTTTTTTCAGTTTTGTGCCGTTCTTTGCAATTTTCCCCACACGTGACAGCGCCAGCCAACCAGACCCTCAATTCACCGAGTTGCAAGTCCTTCAGACATATCGGATCCTGGGTTCAATAATCAGAATATATAAAACCCCCAATAAATAGCGTTGAAAATAATAAACGACACTGGGAACACGACTCTAGACACACGGTCAATGATGCTCACGTCCGTTATGTGTGGCAACGACGACCTGAACGCACTTGCACCTCTCTTCAAGTTTTGTACCAAGCGTTGTTTTGTAGCGCAAGCCACCCGTTTCCGTCGCCCGTAGTTGCGAGCGTTGCAAGTGGCACAACGCAACGGACTGTGGGGATTCATCATCCGAAAACTCGGAGGAAGAGAAGGCACATTTTCAATGGGCGTGGTCGTTGTCGCGGTTCTACTCGGTGACATCGAAGACTTTTGGCGTTTCCGCAAACTTGGTATAGGTGAGAGATGAATGTCATCCTTTAAGTGCAACCTGAATCTTGTAAACATCTTTTGTTTGACTTCTATTCCTCTCTCGTGTTTCTTACCTTGATCAGACATGCCATGTGATGGGATTTATTAGCCGGCACGACCGGTTTTTTTTTCTTGGCCCGGTTGCCCCAGTAGGTGTAGTTGACTGCAGCGTACTCTAAGAGAGCGGCGAATACGAACACGAAGCACATCACCAGGTAGATATCGATTGCTTTTACGTAGGAAATGCGGGGTAGTGAAGACCTCACCCCGGTACTGATGGTGGTCATTGTGAGTACCGTGGTAATGCCTGTGGATAGTGAAAAAAAAAAAGAATGTGTTTTATACCCACTGAGGAAGACCAGCAATGGTCGAAAACGTTTTGGGTCTTAAAAACCTTTATTTTGGCGTATCTCTAACATGTCACATTTTAGTAGTAATTTCAAGAAATCAACAGTTACGCATATGAAGTAGTATTAAAATTGATCTTGCAGAAGAGGTGCAGTGAACGTTTCAGTTTTTTAACGTTTCTATAAACGGGGTTGTTTGTGTAGTCGACGATTATGATGTTGCCTTCTTGAATTAAAGCATCGTGTTAGCGACGCTAACATGATGCTTTAATTCAACACGGCAAAAATTTGACATGGGTAAAAATAGGTTAGGTCAGGTTAGGATAGGTTAAAATAGGTTAGGTTAAGTTAGGCGTCGACAACATGGCGTCGACAACGCGGCGTCGACAACGCGAACCGTGTCCCTATAAACAGAATGGACACAGGACCGGATTAATACCTTTAGAGGCCCTAAGCACTTAAAAGATTCTGGTGTCCTTATGTATGTTTAATTAAAAATTAAAGCAATTATCGGTGTTTTGAACATGTTATGGTGTCATAACAAAAAAAGTGTTGCATCCGGAAACACTAAACCCACCATTTTATCACAAAGGCAACATAGCCAGATACCTCCCAATGTAAACAAGCTTTGTTATTGGAGTATTAGTAGATTTACTCACTAGAGCGTGCTTGGGTATTGTGGACATCATCTATTGTTATAACACTTGTTGGTGAATGGTGAAGCATCCACCAAAATGAGAGTAAAGACATAATTGGGTTGGAATTTGTTGATTTAATTACTACTGTTTACTTGTAAAATCCAAAAACTGAACTATAAACGGCCACAAAAAAATGGAAAATGGTAATTTTCATAGTTAGGCATGTTTTTGTCTTGTTTTTTCTGTTTACAGAAACACTAGAAACGACAAACATGAATGCAGCTACAGTCGAACCTCTCTATAACGAATTACAAGGGACCCCAGAAATCTGTGTGTTATAACGAGAGTTTGTTACAACAAACTACAGAGCTGAATTTATAACGTTATAAAAAAAATTTGTCATAACAAAAATTTGTTATAACAAAAATTTGTTATATCGTGGTTCGTTATAACGAGGTTTGACTGTAATATCAAATGACGTGGAAAATTGAGTACTTCGAACTGCGCATGGACATTGAAATTTTTTTTTTTTTTTTTGTAAATTTGATTATGCGGTAATTACGTACCCAGGGCAACTCTTGCGGAAGTGGCTTCGTGGTTGATCCAAAATGAAACCCATGACAGTTGTACAATTAAAATCGATGGCAAATAAGTTTGAAAAATGAAGTAGCCGATGTTCCGTTGCATTTGAAATATCAACGACAGCCGTTGATAAGCACCTGAACGCATTTTCAAACATTTTTCTATGTTATTGACATTTTGATTTCCTCTTTTGCATCGCACCTGTTGCTAGTATTTCTACTCGGTCGGTTGTCTCGTATCCAATTATGGTGACTTGAGGTAATTGTGCTTCTTCCACACCACGAACGGGCACGTTTTCCCAATTCATTACCACATCCAGCACCGTGTAACCATCTAAAATCATTTATCAATTGAGGAAATCGAAAAGCAAATTTTTATTCATAAAATTTACTTTTTGAATTTAAATGGAAAATTGAGAGGTTATAAAATGCAGATTCAAAAATGTACGAAATATGCAACAATGAAAATTGACGTTTTCTAATGGAATGTTGCAATTTTTTTAAATATGCAATTTGCAATTTTTCAGAGAAATTTGAATTTTTTTTACAGAAATTTGCAATTTTTTTGCAGAAATTTGCAATTTTTCAGAGAAATTTGCAATTTTTCAGAGAAATTTGCAATTTTTCAGAGAAATTTGCAATTTTTCAGAGAAATTTGCAATTTTTCAGAGAAATTTGCAATTTTTCAGAGAAATTTGCAATTT